>KL256384.1:4374-15663 GCA_000699545.1 Podiceps cristatus
CTCAGAAATAACCATGGCCACAGACACTTTGTGGTGTACCTGCCCTGGCATGGACTTACCCATGGCCACAGACACTTCGGGATGTCCTGCTCCCAGGTGGACTCATCCACAGGTCACAGACCCTTCGACTCAAGTTCACACTGGAGTTCCAACCTGTCCAATACAGCAGCACAGAAAGAACAGTGATGCCCTGGCCACCTGCCAGCCCAGGTACATCGCCACTGCTGTTATCAAAATGTTCCCAGGCACAGCACAGTCAGATGATAAGCAGGACAGCAGTACAGCAAACAACCAAAGCAAAAAAGCAGCCACTAACGAGCACTAGACTTTAATATACAATAAATCAAGCAAGTCCAATGGCAAGCATGGGAGTCTGTCAACTGACAGCTAAACAGCAATAACAGCTGTAAATTCAATCTAGCACATTCCAATCAAACCTGTCGCTACCTTGAAGCCTTTGAGCCTCACATTGGGTACCAAAAAGGATTGATGTGGTTTAACCCTATCTGGCAACTAAACACCACACAGTCACTCACTCACTCCCCCACAGTTGGATGGGAGAGAGAAAAGTGAGAAAACTCGTGGGTTGAGATAGAGACAGTTTAATAGGCAGAGCAAAAGCCACACACACAAGCAAAGAAAAACAAGGAATTCATTCACTACTTCCCATTGGCAGGCAGGTGTTCAGCCATCTCCAGGAAAGCAGGGATCCAGCAGGCGTAACAGGAAGACAAGCTCCATCACTCTAAATATCCCCCCTTCCTTATTCTTCCCCCAGTTTTTATTGCTGAGCACGATGTCACACAGCATGCAATGTCCCTCTGGTCAGTTGGGTCCAGCTGTCCCGTCTGTGTCCCCTCCCAGCCCCCCGTGCGCGCCCAGCCTCCCCACTGGTGGGGTGGGGTGAGAAGCAGAAAAGGCCTTGACTCTGTGTAAGCCCTGCTCAGCAATAACGCAAACATCCCTGTGTTATCAACACTGTTTTCAACATAAATCCAGAACATAGTCCCATACCACCTACTATGAAGAAAATTAACTCCATCCCTGCCAAAACCAGCACATTGTACAACAGAATAATCTGACATCATGAACTAGAAGTTTCAGCAACTGACCCTATTTGCGTACTATTTTTGAGCTGTTTCTTTTTCGCTATTAAAAAGTTCCAGTATTTGCTTTTATTTCCTTGTAAGTCTATATAAAATGTTCAGTACTTAAGGACAACAAGGGCACAAATCTATTACCATTTTCTTTCAGGGAACAAATGCTTCACTACTATTTTAATGTTGTTTTGATTTAGAACTTCATTTTGCATGTTATTTATTTGTGTATTTAAAGCAAGAAAAGCAATAAACACCTGCATTTAAATGCCTTTTTGACCAGGAAAAAGCTAATTTATGGTTTTTGGAAAACATCTTGAAATGAAAACTAAAACGGTAACATGTAAATAGGCACTATTTTTTTATACTTTACGTAAACAGACACACAAATACAGAATGGAGAATGTTTTACATTTTGACTATAACCTAGTATCTTCAGATAGCTATGGATAGCCTGTGTATATATATAAAGAAACAGTAGGATAAATTGTGTTTCAGATGGAGGGGTCTTACACACCAGTATGTCAAATAGAATTGATGTACTTCTGAGGAGCACCATAAAGCAGCACTTCAACAAATAAAGGTCTAGCTGCAAAGCTGTGATATAAACAAAAAGACAAATACATGTAAATTAATACTTTTCAAGTGCAAAGAAGGGGGCAAAAATACTATACTCGAGCAATAAGTCTTATCAACCTGTTGTGAGAGAAAAGAGAAAAAGCTTCTACAAACATGCCATTGCCAGTAACCAGGAAAATCGTGCAAAGTTCATTTATATTCACTTAGATTAAGGAAATAAGAGTCCATAAATACTGAAATATGTGAATATAGTTGGATCTTGCATATTCTCAAGCTTTCCGAAAATTAAAAAAAAAAAAAAAAAAAGGTCAAAGGTGGATATATTAGCTAAACTCATTTTGTACCATGAAAACCATAAGTTCCTCAAGTGGCACAAAGCTAACAAATAATAAAAACACTCCCCATATCAACCACCTGATGTTTTACTTTATACAAGGGACAGGAGAGTTTTTTGTTATTTCCCATAGTTCATTGATTTCAGGTCACGAGGTACAAGACAGTGTTGACAAGTTGCAACTGCAACTTGATCTGAAGTCAAGCAACTGATGCCCATGGACCTCTTTAATGCATTTCCAGTGAAAATAAATATTTTTTCCTTCAAATACTAGAATATATGGAGATACAGACAGTGTCCCAGCAGCATTTTTCTCTCAGACATACATAAGTACCACTGTCATCTGAACAAAGCACATTTTCACTCCTTTCTCCTAAAATTACATCCATTCATAATCACAGAGCTAGTGAAGTTCGAAATATAAAAGAACTATTACACTATTTAAACTATCCTTTTGCCAGTGCTGGGTTGTACCTTATAAATTATTTCATTTTTTGTTTTAATGTTTCTTTTCTTCGTTTTATTTTAAAGTTTCAAGTCTAATTGATATCACTGTGAGAAAACTATTTCTCTTCTTTCAGTCTAAAATTTCATTTTCTTAATTTCACACTTTCATATTCATTTATAATGGCTGTTTTTATTCTTTTGAGCCAGTTTACAGACAGGTAAGCTGTCTTTCTTTGTGTATGCCTTTAAAAAACGGTGGACAAAATTAATCAGTTTTGTAACTATTATTTGGTAAAGCTGTTAAACATCAAAGAACTTTAGACCATACATAGGACTACTTCTTCAGAGTCAAGGCCTGACTGTTATAAGATTTAATTTTAATTTTTCTTTGGTCACAAATTGTAAATTATTTTACCCCTCTACAGAGACCTTGTGGTCTGTACCAAATGGAGGATTTATTAATGCATTATGAATGATATATGCCATGATTTTGCCATGAATTCAGAAATTTCTTTTTAAAAATATTGGGGGGAAAAAAAGGATGTTTTGATTTGATTTGATTTGATGTGATCAAAACATAGATTGTATGTGAACTGTTGAACCATCACATTCTGTTATGCTCTGCAGAGCAAGGGAGTCTCTTTATCTCCATATAATCTGCATTTGTGATGGCAAATCTCTTAAAAGGAATACACTTTGACAAAAGGTAAGGGAATTTTACATAAAATGTTGTCCTTGTGATATCATCTGAAACAGGCAGATCTGGAACCAATTTATTGAGTGTAAATTACTGCCAACTTTGCTTTGAATAACAAAACGCCCCAGAGATTTCTGAGAAATATAGCCATAGGGACCTGTCTGGCTACATAAGGATTTTTATATGTTTTTTAACACATCTTTCAACTTATTCAGATACACAAATGCACAACCTAGCACTCAGGGAAATTATGTAGATTTGTCACACTGCCTGAAGGACTTTGGGATCCATGAACCAATGAATGGATTACACTGAACCATGAATGTAATTTGTTCATCTGTAACAGATAAAATACAGATATTTGCCATATTAATGTTTAAGAATCTCATAATAATAAATAATTCTGATGGAATTTAGTTTTAGTTATTCATTAAAAATTAATAATATTCTCTTTATTTTCCAAAACAGAGGAAGATAGTGTAAAATGTGTGTATATGAAAAGGACTGTAACAAGCTGAGCTGGTAAACTGTACTGCTGAATTATTATACATCTCCTAATTGTAACAATTCAATACCTAGGATGTAACGTAATGCCAAATGCTTTATATGTTAAAATGCCTAGTAAAAAATGCACTGTCAGACCTCTTCTGGCCCTATAGTCCACACTTGTCATTGTTTATCACTGATATAATACTAATCATAGTCATATGCTGGTCTATGGTATCAGGGATTCAAAAAAGAGTTTAGAAAGTCTGTTATGTGTCACACAGAATAAGACATCTAGTTGACTTTTAAAAAGCATATAGTAATCTTGCAAACTGATTAAGAATAATTTAATTCAGCGGTATATATATATTAAAAAAAAAAAAAACAAAAACAAACACTAAGCAAATTTTTCTTCAAATAGACTAATTTTGAGGATTTGTAGATTTTTTAAAAAAATAAATAAATAAAAGGGGGTGGGGGGAAAGAAAAAAAGAAAGAAGTAGCAGCCCTCAAACTATGATCACATTCTGGAGCTGCAAAGGATCAACTTTTTTCTCTTGTCTCTCTTTTCTCTTATCCCTAATGTTTGGAAAGTTGGTGTAACACAATACCTTCTGCATTGGGATTCAGGGAAGATTCTGCTTTATGATAATATTTTGAATATTTGGTGGGGGAATTCATAAAACTGCATTTTACCAACATGGTTTGTGGTTTGTCTTTTTTCATGGATTTTTTTCCCTATTCTGGTCAATGATTTCTTTAGATAATTTTCTTCAAATGTTATTAAGAGTTATCCACTGAATATTTTGGATGGATTTTTTTTTTTTTTTTTTTTAAAATAGCTGTCCATATATTTATTTACACTGTTAGGACTTGTAACTTAAGTGACCCACTACAAGCACTTTGACTGATATTTTCCAAATTAAAAATACCATTACCTTTTGTAGATCTGTAAACTCTGTTTCTACTTTATTGTTATTTTCAAACTCTGCTTGCAGAAGAAATAGGTCAAGAATACTAGTATGAAGTTAAGATCACCCTGGATAACTTCATATTCATAACATAAGGCTGTTTATATTCAGATAGTAGAGTTACATCTTTCTTTACTTTTTTTACTGTTTAAAGTACATCAGATTTGTCCTTACTGGCTAAAAAATAGACCTTATTTCACTTCTACTTTTGCAAATCAAGATGATCATCACTGAAACTGGCATAGCTAGAACAGTGTAAATAAGAATAATTGACATCAGAATCAGACCCATCAGTAAAGCTAACAAGGAACTTTCAGAGTATTTTTCTATCATATACAGTATCAGTCAATTCAAAGTGAAATGGTGCATAAAAACATCACTTTTCATCATAAGGTATATGAAAAGTGGAAAAATCTGTTTATCTAATAATATTGCAATAATTTTTGAATTTTATTTTTCAGAAACTTTCATTTTCATCTTTTTCAATACTATTTGCAAAATACTGAAATTAGAATGAAGAACTGGGTTTTTTTCAAAATCAAAAGTTTCAGCTAAAAAAAAAAAAAAAGAAAAAAATGAAAAAAAAAATCCAAAGGGAAATTCGAAATAATTTGACTTTACTTTGTTCTACAAATGCAGAAATTTACATTTTGCTGAATTCCCAACTAAAATAAAAAAATTGGTTTCCACATTGCTATACCAATAAATGCTTTACACCATTTTCTTCTCTGAAATAATGAAATTTCTTTGTTTTTCCCAAAAGTATTTATGAGCAGATCAATTTTAGATGTTAACTAATATTCCTGAGATACATTGAAAGCTGATGTCCTTGGTATTGCTTGTTTTCAATTGACCAGGGAAGAAAAATCCTCTCTTCAGTGAATTATGGGACATCTTTGGATTACTACATTGGTTCAAGTGGTATAGAAATCCCTTTCACACCACCCTTCAGGATTCCTGCCTCAAAATATACTTTTGTGTCACCATCACTACACTTATTTTTGATCAAGGCCGTCAAAGTGTATGTAACTTGAAGCCGAATCTCCAAGAAATTCTCTTAAAGACATAAACCACCACACCTTCACACAAAACTGCTGATGTCAGTTTTAGAACAAAATATAAAGTGTAACACTTATTTAGAAAAGAAATACTATTTTCCTAATCTAGAAAAGATTCCATATCATATTTCAATAGTGTCTGCATATGCTTAGGTATATGTATGATGCATATGTTTGTAATTCAAACTGAAAAATTAAGTATTACTGGTTTACAGAAGAGACTCTGCTGTACATTAGAGTCTAAGAAAGTATTTGCCAATATCCAGATTGCAACCTTGGAAGAAGATACTCTGCAACAAGGGTGGTAAGATTTTCAGGTGTTTGGATTAACTACCAGGCTCCATAGTGTGAAAGTCATGAGAGCTGAAGCTGTATTGACATTTCAAATGTGTCGGGCTTGCTGCGGAACTGAGCATGAGGATCAGGCTATAGCTGTGACTGGGCTCCTTTTTGTTTGTTTCTTTGTTCTTTGAAGGGAACCTGTAAGCCCTCCCACTTTGAGCAGCCACAGATGTAGGACTACATGGTATTTAACTGGCAGGAAGTGTGATGGATTTTGAAGAGGTCATGGTAGTTCAATTGAATTTTTTAGGATCTTAAAAAATCATTATGAGTTTATACATTTAAGATGGTAATTAGGACCACTAGATCTATTCTAAATTATATTGTTTATCCAGATGTTGGTACCAAATTTTTTATGCAAACTTCTTCCTGTCTGAGGCAGAGTATCTATCAACATCTTTTAGGATGTGCAGTTCTGGATGATATTCTAGTTTGAAATAAGCTAAACAGGCATCTCCAGCCAAAGATAACTGGAAAAGATGTAGGAAATAAACATCTCCCATATGAATACCAAGGATTATACTGTTTACATTTAAAAAACAAAGTATAGTAAGTTTCAGCAAAATACTTCAGCAAATAAAAATGGCAGTCCTCATGTCAGAGGAATAAAAGAAGGAATAAATGCATCTAAAATATCAAAGCCACAAAAAGGCAATAAACCTCACAAAGCCTAGAATTTCATCAAAAATAACTGACTCTTAGTTTTTCTTCTCTATGATCTGGGAATAATGAGCATTTAGACCCCAAACGACAACAAAAAATATATAAGACTAGCCCTCAGATGCTGTAAATAAGCAAACCGTGCTAAATATTGACCTGAATCATTAGAGTCTGTTGAAAAAAACAAACCTTTCAAACATGTCAGTGAATGTAATGTCACCTCCCTTGGGCAGCCAGCAGGTTTTAGCGGGTCTAAAGTATGTCATGCAAAAAATGAGACACTGACCAAAATTTTGTAAAGCATAACAGATCCAGTTGCTTGTTTTATCAAAGTTAACAGTCCA
Source organism: Podiceps cristatus (assembly GCA_000699545.1). Lineage (NCBI taxonomy): Eukaryota > Metazoa > Chordata > Aves > Podicipediformes > Podicipedidae > Podiceps > Podiceps cristatus. The sequence goes on from KL256384.1 coordinate 11,390, forward strand.
TGTATCAGGTTTACATAAAGAAAGATGTTTTTTAAAGGCTTATGCTAAAAGCTCACACATAATGAATTGAATTGTATTCAATGTATCCAATTTTAGAAGCATGAGTCTAAAATAACCTCAAGGACTCAAACCTGTTGGTCCTGGTATCTTAAAAATGAGACACAGCTTCCTTAAGGAACCCTCCAGCCTACTGGAAATATGATTTGTACAACATTAAAACTTCACTGACAAAACCTAGTTAATGGTAATGTAACACAGAAAATCACCTAATCTGTCTTTCAGTAAATCTAAGATGCCATATAGAAAGAAAAAGATGCTGCAATTTTGGGGTGGTACTCTTTAACTTCTTCACTTCTATGTAAAAGTCAAGCTATTGACTGGCTCTGGGTAGTGAACACCAGGCAGCATCAGATGAGCTGCTCAAGCACCAAGGACATGTCCAAGAAGCTGGAGGAGACCAAGACTGGCCTCCTTAGAGATGAGTTGCTGAGAGGAGGGATTGGCAGAGCCTCAGCTAAAGTCAGAGCTCCAACATCAGAGACACAGAGAGGAACCCCAGCCAGTGTAGAGATAGGGATGAGGAGGCGACAGTGTGGGAAGGATTAACTGAACTTGATTTTTTCAGAAATCATACATTTCAAAAAGCAGGATATTTTGTGAATTCAGTGTCAAACTAATGAAACCTGAAATATAGAAACGTGTTATTTGTGGTTCCTTATATTAACGTTACAGATGTTTTATCGTATTCTTTTGTCTCTTCACCTGGAACAATATTCAGTTCAAGATTTTTCATCCTACTGTCACCAGAAGGAAAGAATAATTAATCCCACAGAAGTGAGAAACACGTTGCCTCTGGAAGTACCTGTGGAGCTTAGAACTCAACAGGAGCCTGAACCCAGAAGTTCAGCCTTTTATAGGAGCAAGTGTGCCGTTTCTGTAGGAGTAAGAAATTCATGGCCTCCAGCTATTAATGACTTCAGCACTTATAGACCCCATGCCTCCCTCTTAGACAGGATTTTACCTATGTGAAAGCAGGTGTCTTGGCTCTCAGCTCCTTCTGACTGCACTGATAGCCAACTCCTGCTGAGTTTGGAGCCATACCTGCCTTTTTTTTAACTTCAAGACTTGAAGATAATGCACAATTTGATTAAAGCAAGCCAAAATTACTATAAAAATACCCCAAACAAATTATGATTCAGAGCACATTTTTTTGGTACAGAGAAGGCAACTATACCATAACACTATTCCTTCTTTGATTTATGAGACTGAATTACAGAGGATGGGCTATGTAGTCTTAGTATTGCTCATCTTAATTGTGTAAACAATGTTAGGTAGGTGCTAAGTAGGAGGCCTCACTCCCCCTGCTCTTAAACCTTTGTGTAATCAAAACGACAATTCAGACATCAGGACACTCTAAAAATAGTGCTCACCTCCTCAAAAGCAGTTAGGTAACCATGGCCCTGTCTCCACTCTATCACAGTTAAAATAAGAGCAAGGGAAATAATTTTATTTCTACCTGTGAGCTGTAAATATTTTTTTACCCATGTACTTTACCTGTATATTTAATTTAGAGCTATATATTTTTACCTATGAGCCGGGCTGTGGGGGAAATAGAGTGTTTGACACGGTCTCAGCTAATTAGATATCCGGCAAACTATTTGTGTGTTGATCTCAACACTTGCAACACTTTGGGGATAGGCTACAGATTTTTATTTCGGCAGTGAGTAGCAGTTAACCATTGATCCAACCGAGAGAAGGCTGCTATTTGGGGAAATGCTAAACCATTTGTTGACAGAATCCTGAAATTGTTTGGAAAAGGACTGAGGTGTTGCCTTACTTTTCAAGTTCCCATACATCTAGACGATACATACCATGTATAAGAGTTGCTTTTTAAAGACTGATTCACATTCTTAAAAAAATCTGACAGACAAATGTACTTGTATATGTGTTCATAAACACACATGTAGTGGTCTGAAGTCTGTAGGTTATATTGAGATGTTGTATACGGATAGATACAGAAACAAAATGGAGAAACCTGTGGAAGGAGAACTGACAAACTTTAGGCATGGCTTATCTCACCTCATTTCAGCCACCTAAAACATCTGTATCTGATCTAAGGTAGTTGACTGGGCTGACACTATGGTCAATGAACAAAGAAGGGAGCCCAGGGAAGGGACACATCCTGCTTTAGGACTGGTATCTAAGGGAGGTAGGGAGAAAGAATGACTGTGGGTAATTAAAAATGACACCAGACACTCAATTTTGCCTGGAGTCAGACAGCGTGATTCCCACCCTCTTTGTTCACCTAATTGTGAGCACTGTCTCTTATCCCGGTCCCATTGTCATATTTACTGATCACATCAAATATTTACTCATTTATTAAAAGTTGCCTTGGAACTATGAACAGCCATTTATCAGGGTCGTACATATACGGCATCACACTGATCCTTACTCATGCAGGACATTCCCAAATGCTGAACCACTGAACAATGTTTCTGCTGCTACAGTGGGTTACATTGGCGTGCAGGAAGAAAAGAATTTTAATCATTTACCTAAGATTGCCTCAGCAGGCCCCTGTCTCACTGCAGACACCTTTAGCCTCTCTACCAGAATGCCCCGTTCTCAGAATGGATGAAGGCTTCCATCTTTTGGCTCCTGGAACATTCTCCCTTTATCTTCAGCTTGTATCCCTAAGCAGTTTGTAACAACTGACCTTCACTTTCCTAGAAATCAAAACAAATAAAGATATTTACTAACTTTGATCTCTTTGAAGACTCTCTCTGTCAAACCATAGTTCACACCTTGTCAAAACTGGAATCGCTGACACTAAGAAATTGCAATTCTGTCCTTCACTTGGGTCCTGGGAATGCTGACAGGGATGGATTGTGCACTTTGCTTAGTTATTTATTTATTTTTGCTTATTTTGTACATGGCTTCCTATTAAGTTAATCAGTATAATACTACAGGGACTGTTCATAACTCACCATAGATATAAAGAAAAGGATTTCAGTGACCAAGGCAACTTGCTCAAATAATGCAAAAATAATACGAAATTCCATCAAAAAAATGCAGCATCCAGTAAATTTTCATGAGTATTTTAGATTAATTCATTAACATATAGTAAATTCATATCTGACATAACTTTCAGTGTGCTTCTAAATCACTGATAAAAAGTGGACATATAAAAATCCCAGCCAACACTCTCAAAAATCCATTTTTGCAAATCTTTCATTATTATAGGTATTTATTAGTAAGGTAACCTGATCGACAAAGTGCTGAGTGGCTTTTATCAGTTCTTATCCCCTGAAATATTACTAATCCCCTCAAATATTGCTATAGTTTGTGTCCTGCATCTCACTAGGGGTCATAACAGAAATTCAAAATGATAGAAAACTTATTTACAAAATTAATCGCAATCAGCAGTCTGAATTGACCTGTTAATTTAGGTTTTTATGTTAATTTAATTGCATATGAATGCTGTCATGTAATATTTTCATGGGCTTTTTTAATAACCATGTTATTTAATAACCATGTTTTTTAATAACCATGTACCAGATGGTGTTCCCTTAAAACTACCCGTTTTAAACCACTTACATTTAATCTTTTCAAAGGTAAATTTAGTTATACCATTTTTTACCTTGAAAAATGGTTTGCAAAATATATTAAAGTAGTAAAAATAGACAAATTAGCAAAAAGATATGAACAACAGCTTTATAAAAATGCTGAGTATTTATGTACTTAAACTAAACTCTGATGTTAATGTTATCCACAATAAGTTCACACTCCTTAAAGCTCTGTTTAACTTTGTGCAGCAAATGAGTAATCTCATTGAGTTCTGAGAAATTACGCCTATGAATAAAATTAAACTTGTGCATAAAAGTATAAAGAGGTCAAGACATTCATTTCCTTTCTACTACAGAAGATTTTAATTTTCTTAAATGTCTCTGTGAACACATCCCAGGTTTTTTTGCGTCCACTGTCATGGTTCTGCACTAAGAGTGCCACAGGTTGTAGTTGAAGGCTAGAGGAAGGAAAAGGTTCTGTTCTCATTTTTACGATTCTTCCCTCCTTAGTTACGTTGGCAAAATAATTTTACATCTTTGTGTCTGTAGAATAAAGATAGTTTTGAAACATTTAAAATCCATAGTTGAAAAAACATATGATTATACAATGTGGTATCATGAATGAAGAATGAAATGGAAAAAATAGGAAAACTATTTAAAAATAAGCAGTTACAATAAAAAATCGGGGAGCGGGGGGGGGGGGGAAAAAAA
>KL256385.1:0-12316 GCA_000699545.1 Podiceps cristatus
GACACCCCCTGCCCCGGGAACCCCATCGAGCCCCCCTCTCCTTTCACCTCTCTGCCCTCAGGCCTCCCCTTTCACCCCTCCATCTCTCCTTCCTTCCTGCCCAGCTGCTCTCCTAAACCTTCCCTCCGTCCTGGTCCCCCTTTCTCCCGCTCTGACTGCCCTGACCTGCACCTCAGGCACCTCCAGCCCCTCTCCCTGACCTTGCCGTAGCGTCAATTCCTCGCCCTTAACGTGAGAAACTGCCTCCCGTGCTCTGCTTTGAGTACTCACGTATTTTCAGCCGCTTTTCTCTGGTTAGACGGGTTGGGCTGACAGGTAGCGTGCCTTCATCCTGGACTCTGAGCTCCTCAGTCAGCTGTAGCAGCAGGCCGGTATCACGGTGTGCCAGGTTTCTAAAAACAGGCGTTAGTACATCCTTATGTCATGGTATCTTGTGCCTGGCTCTGTTTGCTTTGGCGCTGTGCCGTTCTGCTGCTTCCCCAGCTAGGTAACGGGGGCTTAGCGAGGGCGTGAAGACCCTCGCCTCCGCTCTCTGGAAGCTGACCCCCATATCCAAAAGATTTAATAGCAACTCCTAGTGTCTGTACCCAAAAAAAGGCTCAAAATGAGTCATCTGTCATTACCCTGCAGGGGGAACAACAAAGGTGACACATTTCCTACTTTCTTCTAGTCCTTTGAGGATTAGCAACCTTTAACCCTTGTTATCAGTTTGACCCTGACAATAAGTTGCACAAATTAACATGTTCAACCCCTGACTCATCCCCATCCTACCTTCGTGTTTACTTAGGAGGGCACGCAGCAAATCGCTTTGTCTTTATTCTTTCGACACAGTGTCGGAGTATTTTGTTGGAGAGAAAAAGGAGTTTTCCTTAGTACAGCTTCATCTCTGCTGAGAGAGCGGGGAAGAGGCAGGTGGACAATCAGGGTATCAGTGTAAATTTAGAAATTTCCCTTTTCCCCATGTACTTTTGACTGTCTTCTCAGCGTTATCATTCTAGGTAACATTAACTTTCTGTCGTTAATGGTCTTGGCCACCTTTCGTTTTCATTTGCAGTTTCTATTCTGCGCGCTCAAGCATGTGCAGAATGCTGCTGCACACTTCCTGCATTTAAAGAAAAGCCTCAGAAATGGTTAAAATCTCCTTTGGTTTTGAAACACTAACTTGACTTGCTCTTGATAATGATTTGATAGTGTCTGTTAATGTCAGGAAAGATGTGTAATACTGAGTCTGGGGCTTAAAAAACCCCTTAGGACATGAAAGTGCCTGGAGATCGGGGTGAATGTTTAGGAAAATCATAGTTATGTTGAAAAGAGAGGCTAACAATTGCCGTTATATAATCAGTTGGCAAAGGACCTTGTGAAGAAAACGAGGAGGTTGAGTGTGTTTTCTTTCTCACCGTTGAAAACAGTAGGACAAGATGAGGTGTTAATAATAATTTATTTCAGGTCCCTCCAGCTGGCAAGTTGGGAGGCAGTTCCGTCCTGCCTCGCAGGGATTTGAGACGAGCCCCGTGAGTTGGCAGCGTGTGGCTGCAGCAGCGCGAGGCTTGGACAGCCTCTGGTGCCACAGATGTACACAGTGCTTTGCACGGAGCGAACCCTGGGTTTGGTCTATACAGTCTGCCCACAGAATGGCATGAAAAAAAGACTTGATTTCACTGAAAAAAAATTAAACAGGAAGGAAGATGAAGGGAGGTTATAAGGCTTCAGGGAAAATCTTGACAGCGCTAAGAACTTGGACTTGTCAGCAATAGGTTAACAGTTGGACTCGATGATCTTGGAGGTCTCTTCCAACGTAAACAATTCTAAGTAAGAGAATTTAGTGGGGAAAAAATTTACAGAACAGTTTTAAGCGTAAGGAGAGTTTGTCAGGGCTTGTCTGTGAAAGTAAGAGGACGAGAGCTGCAGTTTTGTGACAGAGCCCAGTCCAGCTCTAATCCCTGGGCCGTTGGAAGGTACCAGCCTGCAGCTATGTCCACAGCAAGAAGTCGTGCCTCACCAGTGCTCTCGGGGTGCAGCTGAAGCTACCGCACTGCTCTTTACGCCTGACCACGTGAAAACGATCCTAATTTGTGTCCAGGGCAAAGGGACAGCAGAGCTGCCGGGCTTCTCTGCAGCAGGGCTTGCTCTGGAGGAGACATTGCTGCTGAGCCGCCTGCACGGACACATTTAGTATGTAAAAAGAGCAATATCCAGCGGGGGAATTTGGAACAGCTATTCTGCTTTACTAACCTCGCCTCAGTCAGGTGAATTAATCTGCATCCGCGCACAACTGTTCCCAACCGGTGGGGAATCTGCTTTGGCTGTGAGTCCCACTGCATCCACGCGGCAGCAGTTCCCCAGAGCTGCATCCGAGCAGCACCCAAACGGCGCAAACATCTGTGCGAGCCTGTGAATATCGCCCACTGTCAGGAACACAGTGCAGTGTCATCTCCTCACAGCAGCGGTTCCCCAGAGCTGCATCCAAGCAGCACCCAAACGGTGCAAACATCTGTGCGAGCCTGTGAATATCACCCGCTGTCAGGAACACAGTGCAGTGTCATCTCCTCTCTGACGACTTCTCCGGTGTGTGAAAACGGCAGGAGTTGTGGGGTCCCTGGTTACATTCAAGTTGCTTCAGCACCTGTCCTGTCACATATTTAGCGTAGCACCAGCATCACACCCGGACACTCATCCGCAGTGAAAGACTCCGTGTTCTGTCCTCTTCCTCAGGCGAACAGTTGCATTCATTTGGTTTCTTTCTTTCTTTGTTTTTTTTTCTTGAAAGCTTCTAATTTCAAGTTAAATCTTTGTGTAGACAAGTCCTGTAAATCAAAAAGTCTTAAATGCCTGTTTTTCTGCATTTCTACCATCCCACCCTACACAAGCTTCAGCCCTTAAACCACTTGAAATAAAGGAAGAAGATACCGTGCCAGGCCCACAGTCCATCTAATCCAATGTCCAGTCAGCAGCAATGACTAATACAAAATGCTAAGAAGGAGAATAAATACTATAGAGTAAGAGGTATAGAAGTACCTCACATCTTGATTATTTTACTTTATATCTCAAAGGTTTAGAAAAAAAAAATGAAGCGAATGTGGAACTTCACCAGAAAGATGACTTTGGATTGGTGACATTTCTTTTGATGCCCTTGTTCTCAGGTACGTGGCAAACTGTTTGTGTTCAGGCAGAAATCTGTTAGCTCAGAAATTAAGACACTATTAACATTTAAATACTAAAGGAAAAGTAAAATCTAAGCAGCAGACTGACTGAAGTTTTGAATGACATGCCCAAGCACGTAACATCTACAGCAGAGAATGCCGTGCAAAATACACATTTTTCTCTCAGATTCTCAATTTACTCATACAAGAGGTGAGATTGTGAAGTTATATTCATTACTATTTGTACTGCATTACAGTCTTAAAATGAAAGTCAACATTAAGGGGCAAATGTTAGATTAAAAATGAAAGCTTAAGGGTAAGAAAGCAATCACCTTTAATTCTGTCGCTCTAATTTTATTCTCTACATTTCCTGTTAGAAACCTTTATCTGCTACCTAACACCTTCCTTACAAGCACCTGAACCTTTAATTTTACGAGGATGTAATCGTACATTCTTTTCAAGGGTTATCAGTTAGAGCTGGCTTTGTAACCTCCCCGGACCATGCCGGATGAGCATGCTCATTTGTTCTCACTTGAACGACTAATATTCTAGGCTTAAAAGCAGCACAAGACAGTGACCAATTCCTGGTAAATGAGCAATTTTCATTATGCATGGTTCTGCATTATGTGATAATCTATCAGCCTGGCATTCCCCAAGCTCTCCTAGACACGCGTGGTGGTGAAGGTCAGCAAAATGATAATGCTGTGGAATGACAAAGGTCTGCCTGGGACCGAGAACCTGCTGAGTGCAGTCAGTCCATGTTAGAAGAGGGCTGAGTGAGATGCAAAGGGGTTGATCAGCTCTGATCTCTTGTAAGACTCACTCACTTTAGTTTCAACTTCTTTTTTCCTCTCGTGAGACTTTGTAGTCTTGGTGCTTCCTGTCTCTTTCTTCCTTTTCTCCTTCTCCTTTCTTTCAGTCTCTCACACTCCAGGCAATACCTGCCTCCTCAAACTGCTCAGTGCTGCACTCCTTCCTGTTTTGTCTGAACCTTATTTTGCTTTTCTCACATACTGTTTGATCTTCACCTGGATGCCCTTGGATCTTTAGTCTTTAATATTAGCTCTTCACCTTTTTCCTGTTTCATATTCCATGTAGTCTCCAGTTTCAACTGTGCTCAAACACTTTCTGTGCTCTTCTCACCAGCGTAAATGTAAGGGAATGGCACCAGTAAAAACAGCACAAAATGCAGGGCCAAGTAGAGCCTAGAGAAGGCTGAGGTGGGATCTCATCAATCTGTACAAATACCCGAAGGGAGGGTGCAAAGAGGATGGAGCCAGGCTCTGGGCTCCCCAGTGCAGGAAGGACAAGGAGCTGCTGGCGAGAGGCCAGCGGAGGGTACAGAGGTGCTGAGGGGGCTGGAGCATCTGCTGTGGGGAAAGGCTGGGGGAGCTGGGGCTGGTCAGCCCGAGGGAGAGAAGGCTACGAGGGGACCTCATCAGTGCTCAGAGATGTCTGAAGGGCGGGTGTCAAGAGGATGGGGCCGGACTCTCTTCCGTGGTGCCCAGCGACAGGACAAGGGGCGACGGGCACAAACTGGAACACGGGAAGGTCCATCTGAAGATGAGGGAAAATGTCTTTGCTGTGAGGGTGCCAGAGCAGGGGCACGGGCTGCCCAGCGAGGTGAGGAGTCTCCTGCTCTGGAGATGTTCAAACCGCCTGGACGCCGTCCTGTGCGACCTGCTCGGGGTGACCCTGCTCGAGCAGGGGGTGGGACTGGGTGATCCCCAGAGGCAGTGGGCACAAACTGACACACAGGAGGCTCTGTCTGAACATCAGGAAGTACTTTTTTCCGCTGTGAGGATGACAGCACTGACACAGCTTGCCTGCAGAGGTTGTAGTATCTCCATCCTCAGGAGATACTCAAGAGCCGCCCTGCACAGCTGGCTCTGTGTGACCCTGCTTGAGCAGGTCCTTTCCCACCTCAGCTGTTCTGGAGTTCTGAAACCAGCTCAGCTTAACTCTGTGTTTGAAGCCGATAGAAACTTACTTCCCTCTAGCAGCAAGAGTAGAGAGGAGTCAGTTCTTTCGGCGTGAGCTCACCAGGGTGACACCACTACACGTTACTGGTCTTGGAGAGCTGGAGGTAGAGACACAGATTTGCTCTCGGGCTGGGACTTACGGAACTGGATAGTGTGAGTACAGAGTTAGCCATTTCATTCCACTGCAGACGGACCTTTTCCTCCCACCTGTGAAAACACGGTAGCTGCCACACTAGAAAAACGTAGCCCTTGAGCCTGAAGGTTGTGGCCGGTAGCGCTCAGCTCTTGCTCATAGAGATCTGTGAGCTTATTTCAGGGACGCTTATAACAGATGTTGAGTCACCGACCACAACAGGTAGTAAATGAGTGCAGATATTAAAGTAATTTTAGGTCATTTTCTCCACGTCTGCCCAGTGGATTGTTAATGGACATGAGGGGCTCCACAACAGCCACTATCGGTTAAACTGTCACTTCTGGGACACGTTCTCTGTCAGCCTCACTAATTCTAACATGGTGTTACGACACAAGGGTAAGAAGGAAATAGAGTCAGTTATTCACAGCGACCCATTTGGCTTTCTTCTGGCAGCAACAAATGCTGAGACATGTAATAAAGTGACACTACTGGTTTCTTTTCTCATGATCATCTAAGAATTTCAGAATGAATATTTCCAGATGTTATTTCTCCTTATTTATGATTGCTTCTGTGCCGTGAATTCAAACATTCACTCTGGGCTTGCAGGACAGGACTGAGCAATATCAAATTGCTGTGTTTGAGACAGCTTGCCTCAAGAAAAGCAAAACCTTTGCAAAATCTTAGTAAACCTTTGCATTTGACTCCTTACAGTGTTCGGAGTTAGAAGTCAGGACTGAAATGTGGTGGTTTCAGCAAGGTCTCTCCATCTTGCCCGTGGCTTTGGTTGTTTGGTCAGCCGCATCTTTTGTGTTTTCATACATTACTGCAATCGTCCTACACCACGTCGACCCTTTGGTGCCCTACATCAGGTCAGTAACCTCCATACCGTATCAGAGGATTGAGTTGGCCTCTCGCTCCCATGAATCCTTCCCCAACTCCAAATTTCAAACAGCTCCAGTTTGTAAGTTACTTGCTGTTGATAGTTATTTGTGTCTGACCCTATTTAAGGTTATTTTTGTGCAAAAATCTACCCTTTAAGCTGTGGCTCTGCAAACGTATCCTTAAAATGATGATGGACAAGAAAACGGGGGGTGCAGCTCCAACCTTCTGTTCAAAGTAAAGCATCTTGCTGTCACCAGGTTTTGTTGCACCAATAAACCCGTACCATAATCTATATTCCCAACCGCATTGCATCAAGGCTGTACATACGAACTTAGTTTTGTCTTTCAGTTTTCCAGGTTCTTCAGTTTTCCAGTTTTAATACTCTTTATTCACCTTTTCTGGAATCAAGGTCAATATAAAAGGAATACTTATGCCAAGTACGTTCATTCCTTGTCCTAAGGATGAACATGTCTTCACCATGCTTACTTCTACAGCTCTAGAAACTAGCGCAGTATAGCTTGAGTCATGCAAAATTCAGTGAAAAAGATCTGGGAGGGTTTTTTCACAAACCTGTTTCTTATGGTTCCTTTGTAGACTGAAATAACTACAGTTGTATTGCAGCTATTTTTAGTATAGATAGATAAGTGCCACTCCGTTTCTCTCTTCCAGTGATACAGGGACAATACCACCTGAAAGATGCTTATTTGGGATCATGTTAAATATTTCGGCTTGCTTGGGTGAGTAGAAAACTGCCCTTGGGGAACTGCGGGCAGTTCTGGAATGCACAGAGCTTTAAACAATTTAATTTCCTTATTCAGATCATTAGACAGCCCATAATTCTCAGTCAAAACTTAATTTCTAAGCAATCAATCTTAATTCTCTTAAGCAATTCAGGGGAAAGCGTATGTCAGAGATGTTATCCACAAAGCCAGCATGACAATTGCAGATCCCAGAAGGCAAAAAATGCATTTGAAAAAGCAATAGACTGGTAAAAGAAATAGAAATGCAAATTTAAGGCAGTCACTTTACTTGTGCTGTGATTATGGAGAGGGGGAAAAACAACCTCGTTTGTCTTTCAAATGAAAGAGATTGAAAAAATCTGGTTAGTTGACTTGTTTACCATGGTATTATTTCAGTTTTGACTTCCAGATTCTCAGCTTTCCTATTCCAGTGTACCATAAGACAGTTTTTTGTATTTTAAATAGTAGTCTCTGTCACTCAGCATCTTCCCAGTTAAAAAAGGACAGTCTGCTCATCAGCTGAAAACCTTTCTGCATTTGGGTTCTCCATTAACAGGTATGGCTACCATGTATGTCCGTTACAAACAAGTTTACGCTTTGAATCCAGAAAAATCCAAGATCATCAAGCTTAATAAGGTTGGCCTTACACTAGGACTGATGAGCTGTTTTGGACTTTGCATTATTGCGAATTTCCAGGTTCGTGCTTTGCTTACAATGTTCTGAAGCTGTCCAGAGTTGTGTGTGTGTTTGTTTACTGAGATATCTGATGAAATTGGGATTTTAGTGAAAGTAAAACTTTTGGAGGGCAAACCTATTTTTTTGTCATATTCCCAACAGAAAACTTAAAAAAAACCCACGAGGTTTGGTTTATAATTTCTTACGTATTTGCTTTATCCAATGGGACTTGCGAGCAGCCGCTCATGAAATTTCAAAACGTTAAAAACCTTACAAGTTTTGCAGAAAGCAAACTCATCTTGGATCTCCTTATAGGAGATTCAAAAGCCTTAGCTCCAGCTTCAAAGACCACAACTATATTCTATTTTGGCTCAGGAGAATCAGGTACCAAATAGTCAAAAATTGTTACAACTAGAATTAAAGCTCACAAAAACACCCAACCCCACAAGACATCCAGCTCTGAAAAATCTGACCTCTTCGGTTTATTTTCCTTCAATCCTTCACAATTCTTGAAAATACTGCAATGTTAACCAGCTTTTGAATTTCTCCATCCCAGTGTCTGTATTTTTTATTTCCTCCCCAATACTTCCCACCCCCTCTGAAAAATAAAATCTCACAGATGACGCCATCAGTAGGGCCACATCGTACATCACCGGCTGTTACATGCCGGACCGTTGTACAGCTGTCAGCCTCATCACATTAATTACCCGATGGATTTTGGGGGGGATCCGTAGCGGTGCCTTTAGCCACTAGGTGCTGCGGTGTCCCCGGGTCTCCTGCCGGATTAGGGCCAGGGAAAAGCAAAGAGGAAAAGTTCCTGGAAAGGTCCACCCTTTTCCCCTCTCCTTTTCCCCTAGCACAGCTCTCCAAGTGCTGCAGCAGCCCCTGTCTTAGAAACTTCATCACACTCATCTGGAGGGGTTTTTTTTGGAGTCCACCACCATGGGGGTATTTAAAAGACGTGTAGACGTGGTGCTTAGGGACATGGTGGCCTTGGCAGCGACAGGTCAACGGTTGGACTCGATGATCTTGAAGGTCTCTTCCAACCGAAACGATTCTATGACTCTATTTACTTTTTTGTGGAGCCCTTGCTACACCCAGAGGTCACAGTCTCCCCTTCCACACCCACCAAGCAAAAGCCTCCAGGCTGTGTTCACCTCCGTGACTTCCCTCCACCACTGGTCAGGAGAGGGTATGTCTGTAGATTTTTCTGTAGATTTCAAGATAATCAAAATATAGAAGGTGCACCTTACTTTGTCAACTAGTTTGTGTCACATTTCACCTTGAGCAAAACAGAACTTGGAAGTGATGCAGCTGCATACCCAAGTGATGCTGAGGGCTGATGAGGGCCGCCCCAGGGGCAAAAGGAGCCCCCTGGAATCCACTACTCGCTGAAGACGACTGAAGTGTGAAAAAAATACCCGAAAGCGAACAAAGGGAATGTGGGAACAGCCAGAGAGCTCCAGAGAGCTCTCACTGCTGGGGGGCAAAGCAATAGCGCAGGGCTCATCCTCTTGGGAGATCTAATTCATCCTCTCCAGCCTGTACTATTGCTTTATTCTGGCTGTGGCTATTGATTTCCTCTGATAGAGGGCAAAGATTTCTCTCTGATGGCGCCTCATCACTGCACAGCACGTGATTTTTGGAGCACACACCTTTGCAACGTGGCTGTTCACTCTTTAAATATAAATTCCCGCCTCTGTTACACCGTGGGTGCAGCACTTCAGATTCATTTGCACACGTAAGGTACTCGTGGAGATTGTGAGGAAAGGGTGACTCCCATTCCTGATCTTAATAGTTACTCAGTAAAATACACAGACAGTCTCCTGCTTCAGGGCATAAAAGATCGCTGGCACAATTGCAGAACAGGGAGGCTGCCAGGCCTTGCATTGCACAATCAGTGAGATAATGCTTTTTAGTGTCTGTCTTTGGGTACTGTGCGCAGCCAGCAACGAGCAGAAAGGACTAATTCCTGGAGTTTAAGATACAGCTGCGACCTATAACTTTGTAGCCACAAGAACTTAACATTTTTCAGGGCGTAGATTTTAAATTGGTTGTTTTTCTTGGAATAGTTTCTTGTTTTAATGATTTTTACTATTTGATAGTTGATTCTCCTGCAGTGTTTTTTAAGTTAAGAAGTATTACCACTTGATTCAGCCTTGTTCTCTCTGAGTATTCAAAGACACTAATTTGCCAAACAAGGCTTATTCAAACTAGAGTAATTCAGAGAAGTGCTAAACCTCGTTATTTTAAATCCCATTTTGGGTACTAGAACTGCGTCGTGTTTATCCTGTATTGCATCATCTTTCATAGATTCCTGGGATAGAAATGCTCGGTAGATAACCCGTTGTCACGCACATCACCTGCAAGGGCTCCTTCATCCAGTTTCTGTATTGTTGTCCATTATGGCTGATGAGAACAGCTCTTGTAAATTCCTGTAGTTAAGGTATTGCGGTGACCTATAACTTAGGCGCGTTACAAAAGCAGCAATACAGAGGGCTGGCAGTTGCTGCCTCTCTATGGGGCTTCCAAGAAAAAAATCTCCTCTACGTACTAGCAAGTTCCAGAACTGCTTAGCTTGGGATGCGAGAAGGTAATCGAGTGGGTGGAGTGCCAAAGGTTTACACAAGAAAATTGTTCCTCAGAGTTTAAAATGAAACCAGGTTCTGTACAAGCAGTGCTTTCTTTCCCAATTCTGTACTACATACACGTGGTTGGAGCCTGCCTGACATTCGGAGTGGGCGCCATTTATATGCTGGTTCAGACTGTCCTGTCCTACCTGATGCAGCCAGAAGTTCACAGCAAAGACGTCTTTTGGATCCGTCTGACCATGTTACTCTGGTGTTGCTCAAGCATCGTCAGCAGTATCCTTTGGCCATGCCGTGTCACCGTAAAACAGAGCAGCCTTCACAAACAACAGTATTTGCATCTACCGTAATTTAACCTACTAGCGTGAGAGGCTGTGCCACCAAAGGCCCGTCATCTTCACACGTACAGCTTGTACCATGCTACCTACTCATAATCCTGGGAACTTTAGGAAAAAGGGAACCATCAGGTTAAGCCCACTAGTGAGTCACTGGCTAATTAAAGAAAAAAAAGGTAAGAGGGATGGTTACCACCCTTTCTGCTCTCCTTTCCTTCTGCACACCAGAGACTGAAAACGACAAAATAACAGTTTATCACAGCGAGGTCTGACTGTAGATTGTGAAAGACAAGGAGAAAAGGAAGTGTCCTTAAGAGATGGGTGGTTTTAATGGGGGGAAAAAGCCAGGTAAGAAATAGAAGTGTCCGTACCCTGGTGACAGGAACACTGCAGCAAGTTTTATAGTTGGATACAACTGAGAGAAGTACAGAGTAGCAGAAGAGAAAACACTACTAAGTAACCACGCACAGCCCTGCTGCGCTCTGCCAGCTGGCTCCCGGAGCAGGTTTTAAGTGCTGGCATTTGTCAGAGAGGCAATTCTGGAGGATAATGCCAAGGTGGAGTCAGAAGAGACGTTTGACCTCTGATCTCCTCCCCTGCCCATCCCGCGGTTCAAAAGAGAAGACATTTCTGACTGGCATTCCCTTCCCTTGGCTGCGGGATCCATCATCTCCCTTAGCTTTGAATCCTGAGTGCTAGAAGCAGCTGTGGGGTTTACAGAAATACGGGCAAACCTATCCAGAAAGCGACGCCTTTTTCCTGTCCAGAGTCATTTAACAATCAGAAAACTGAACCACGGCAGTTCCTCTGCTCAGCCCAATGCACCTAAGCGGTGCATTTTGAAAATTATGACTCGCTTTTGTGTCAAACAGGACTACAACACTCAAGCTTTCTGATTTACGCTCCAAAGACACGAGTGCAAAATGCTGTCCCTTCTGCAGCTGAATCAAGGCCACCAATTGAATCCCCACCAATTCCACTTATTTCCAGGCTGGCAGCCAAAACCAACACTAAGCCACACGCCCCGTTTCCCAGTGATGGAGCATCTCGCTGAGCTCCCATTGCTGCTACTGCAAGATTACGTAATCTGTGTTAGTCAGCCGAGACACGAGAGTCGGGGCATGGGCTGGTTATCAATACAGAAGGGAGAAGGACCCTTACCGGCTGAGGAGGCTCGACACAGAGCGAGGAAGTCATCTGCGAGACTCGGAATTGCCGCCCCTAACAGAAACCTCAGCAAAGAACAAGATTTTCAGCTTTGAACAGTTAGGAGCCCCAAATCCAGTTGGGGAAGACTAGAATGGAACAATGTGATCTGCTGCAAGTTAAGGGCCTGTTACAGGCGCCAAAAACCCACAAACCCCAAATCTGTAGAGGTTTTTGAACCAGCGTGGTCTAACCAAAATTGGAGGGAAGTAAAGCTGTAGAAATAATGACATATACATACATGTGTATGGAAGGGGAAGAAAAGGGAAATGGTCAGAGTATTGTTCTAAATTAACAGCTCATAATGTAATAAGAGAAAGCTAGGGGCAGAAGTCTGTGGCCAGAGGTGAAATGGTTGTAACAGGTACTGGAGGACAAAAGGAAACACGCATTTTGTATCATCAGCAAAAGTTTGGCCACCAGGACCAGGGAATGGATCATCCCCCTGTGCTCGGCACTGCTGAGGCGGCACCCTGAGCACTGGGTTCAGTTTTGGGCCCCTCACTCCAAGAAAGACATTGAGGTGCTGGAGCGTGTCCAGAGGCGGGCACGGAGCTGGGGCAGGGCTGGAGCACAAGTGCTGTGAGGGGCGGCTGCGGGAGCTGGGGGGGTTCAGCCTGGAGAGAAGGGGCTGC
>KL256386.1:2272-17033 GCA_000699545.1 Podiceps cristatus
GGAGCCATGTATTAACAGACTGCCCAAGTGTTTTTCTATCAACGTCACTTCCCACAACTGGAAGAATAGAAAAGAATATGAACTGTGCTCCTGATTCCCCCACCAACTGTCCCAAGGCCCTGAAGTCTCTTTTGATTGCCCTTGCACTACGTGTTGCAGCTTCGTCACTACCCACATGGAAAAGCAGTAGTGAGTAGTAAGAGCAGTAGTGGGTAGTAATTATGTATTGTTCACATGGATGTAGTCCCCAAGTTAGCTTCAAGCTTTTATTTTGGTGATTTGCTACTTCCTAGTAAGATGATAGCTAACAACAAAATCCAATCCAGATCCAGTCTTATCTAAAGTAAATTTTCTGACAGTTCATCTACTTGGATTGCACCTGAAAATATATCCAGACAGGTTGAACTCACAATTTGGGACTGAGACTCTTGTAAGTGTGGATAATCTCTGTCAGCAGTATGCTAATGTTCAGCCTCAGTCACTTTTAGTACTTCCAGCTCTGTTGAAAGGTAGAAATACATTATTAGGTTAGAGCTACAAGGAAGAATGGACTCATTTTTTGGTCATGACTTGTTTCATATTCTCAAAAGTAAAGACATAATTAATACATTTGTATTTCCTTATTTTTTGGAAAGAATTTGTCCATCTTACTTTCTCTGCTTTGACTTTCTGTTTTCAAGACTGACTGCACATAGCAGATACATATAATAGGATGTGAGTGTGAACTGTATCCTACTACAAATACCTATTTACATTTGGCCTGCAATGTTATGGGAAACATCATTGCTAGTAGTATAATATTGTATGGGATCGAAGTTTAATTCATGTTACAGGTTACAGTTACATAAATGGGAGACGTGACAGGAGAGAGACTGTAATATTCATGATTGTGGCAAAAAACCCTGCCTTTATGTTGTTTTGATTTTTCTAAAAGCATGCTTTTAAGTTTTTTTTCTTTTTTTCAGAGTTCATTTTATTGAAAACTTGACCACCCACACATTTATTGCTAATGCATTTCCTACTGTACAATAGTTGGTTTAGCTCTAGTCAGTGTCATGTGTGGATGATGCTAATTTCTTTCAATGCTTTTGCACTTATTTTACAAAGGAGAGTATGATGATCTCCAGTGCTCTGTCTTTTTCCTTTTTAATGTAAATGTAGTTTCTTTTCCTTGGTTTTGCAGTGGTTGATGCCTTTCACTTCTTCCCACTGTAAGGTTCAAAAGCTTTTACTAGCCTGTCACTTGCATCAGGTATCAGCTGGCATTGTTGATGTGTTCTCCCACATGTGTACAGCAAAGATGTGGCTAAAATGTGATAGCTCTATGCTCTGGTTGCTCTGCTTTTACAAAAAATAACCGAGGTATGCTAAGCCTAGGCACCGTCAAATAAGTTTTCTCTGGTAGTTAAATGACAGAATAACACATTAGCATTTCAGTAAGGCACTTGGTGATTTTGTTTCTCCTTGAAACTTCTAAATTTCCATATATCATCTTGTTCTTTTTCACTGAAATTAAAGTTGTGAAGAGATCAGAATTTATATTTCAGTCTTGTTGATGTGCTTATACATTTTGTATTTCATGCTTGGCTTTTCTTTCTATAGGAACACACAGTCCAGGAGGTTCCTTCAGAACATCAATGATAATTTTCTGATGCAGGTAGTGGAGGAGTTAACAAGGAGAAGTGTGCTGCTGGACCTCATACTAACAAACAGAAAAGGTTTGGTTGGGAATATGAAGGTTGGAGGCAGTCTTGGCTCCAGTGACAACTGCAGATGGTGGAGTTCAGGATCCTGTGTGGAGGAAGCAGGACACTAAGTAGGATCACAACCCTGGACTTCAGGAGAGCTAACTTTGGCCTCTTCAAGGACCTGTGAGGAATCCCATTGGTTAGGGCTGTAGAAGATAGGGGGGCCCAAGAAAGCAGGTTAATATTCAAGTATCAATTCCTCCAAGCTCAAGAGCGGTGCATACCCATGAGTAAGAAATCAGGTAAAGGAGGCAGGAGACCTACATGGATGAGCAAGGAACTACTGGCAAAAGTCAAGTGGAAGAAGGAAGGACACAGATTGTGGGAATAGGGACGGGCCACTTGGGAGCAATACAGGAACACTGTCAGGGTATGCATGGATGCAAAGAGGAAGGCTAAGGTCCACCTGGAATTTAATCTGGCAAGGTATATCAAGGGTGATTAAGAAGGGTTTCTTCAAATACATCAGTAGCAAACGTAAGACTAGGGAAAACATGGGCCTGCTGCTGAATGAGGTGGTTGCCCTGGTGGTGAAGAATACAGAGAAGGCAGAGTTACTGAATGTATTCTTTGCTTCAGTCTTTACTACTAAGGTTGACCCTCAGGAATCCCAGACCCTAGAGGTAAGAGAGGAAGTGTGGAGAAAGGATGGCCTTCCTTTGATCAAGGGGGATCAGGTTAGAGACCAGTTAAGCAAACTGGACACCCACAAATCTATGGGTCTTGATGTGGTGCACCCATGAGTACTGAGGGATCTGGCAGATGTCTTTGCCAAGCCACTCTCCATCACATTTGAAAAGTCATGGAGAATAGAAGTGCCTGAGGACTGGAGGAAAGCCAGTGTCATACAAGTCTTCAAAAAGGGCAAGAAAGAGGACCTGGGAATGTACAGGCCAGTCAGCCTTATCTCTATCCCTGGAAAGGTGATGGAGCAGCTCACTCTGGAGGTCATCTCTAGGCATGTAGATGAAAAGAATGTGATCAGGAATAGTCAACAAGGATTCACCAAGGGGAAATCATGCTTGACCAATCTGATGGCCTTCTATGATGACATGACTGTCTGAGTGGATGAGGGGAGAGTGGTGGACGTTGTCTACATTGACTTCAGCAAGGCTTTTGACCCTGTCTCCCGTAACATCCTCATAGGTAAGCTCAGGAAGTGTGGGTTAGACAAATAGACAGTGAGGTGGATTGAGAACTGGCTGAATGGCAGAGCTTAGAGGGTTGTGATCAGTGGCGCAGAGTCTAGTTGGAGGCCTGTAGCTAATGGTGTTCCCCCAGGATCAGGACGGGGACCAGTCTTGTTCAATTTATTCATCAATGACCTGGGTACCCTAATCAAGTTTGCTGATGATATAAAACTGGGAAGACTGTCTGATATCTCAGAGGGCTGTGCTGCCATTCAGTGAGACCTGGACAGGCTGGAGTGTTGGACGGAGAGGAACCTCATAAGGTTCAACAAGAGCAAGTGCAGGGTCCTGCACCTGGGGAGGAATAACCCCATGCACCAGTACAGGTGAGGGGTTGACCTTCTGGAAAGCAGCTCTGCAGAGGAAGACCTGGGAGTCCTGGTGGAATGACAAACTGACCCAATGTGCCCTTGCAGCTGGGAAGGTCAACAGCATCCTGGGGTGCATTAAGCAGAGTGTGGCCGGCAGGTCGAGGGAGGTTATCCTTCCATTCTACTGTGCCCTAGGGAGACCCTATCTGGAGTCCTGTGTCCAGTTCTGGGCTCCCCTATTCAAGAAAAATGAGGAACGACTGGACAGTCCAGTGGAGGGCTACAAAGATGATGAGGGGGCTGGGGCATCTCTCCTATGGGGAAAGGCTGAGGGAGCTGGGGGGTTAGACTAGATGATGTCCTGAGGTCGCTTCCAACCCCTACCATTCTGTGATTCCGTGATTCTATCTGTTTGATACAACAAATGATTTATTAGGTCAGTTCTGCTGATTTATTTATATTTTTTTTTTCAAATGTTTCAAGGTGTCTGAAAAATGATTCTGAATTTTGTGAGAGTCCTTTGATATCTCTGATTCATTCCATAACAGTCTGAATTCTGAAAGTTTGAGTCCATTAATTCATTCCTGCATTTCCAAAACTGAGCTTCAGTATCTGTGTATGGCTTGGGAGGAGAAGTTTAAAAGGTTTAGGAGGACAGAGACAAGCATACTGCACACAAAGGATAAGAGTTTCTGACATAATTCCTCTTGAGCTCCCAGCTGCATCCACAAGTTTCAAGAGAGTTTCAGCATTTTAACTACGGCTAATGCAGTTCAAGTTTGTAAATTGCAAAGTAATCTATAGCAGTTAAGTGTTTGTTTTGAGGGGAAGTATTGTGCTTCTGTAATATAAAAATTCAGCAAGAATTACACTTACTGACCCCCTCTCCCAATCCCTTCACTTCATGTTCTTTCTTTTCCCAGGTTCCAGTTTTATTTTTCCTAAGCCCTTCCCTAGGTTTGAGTGGATTTTGCCAATTAATTTTATCAGCATTCTTAGGGGATTTTTGATTTGTATCTTTTTCTCCCAGCTAACTTCATAGTGCTGTGAGCCAGTCTTCAAAGCTACTGAACACTGATAGTTCCTTATAGAACAGGGAAACAACTGGGGAATTTAGCAGCCTTTGAAAATGTGGCTGCATGTTTATCTCTCCTATGTGATCAGCAGGCTTCTTATGTCAGGATTACACTGATGTCAGCTAGTAACAATAGATTGGCTCTGGACACAACGTAACTCAATTAGCCAAATTTTACTTCCCTAGGTTTGCCTGCCTCCTTTCTTCTCTGTGCTTTCTCTGTGGATGAACCTCTTCTCTTGGAGTGAGAGAACAAAAAGGTGAGCTGGCTAAATCTCCACAGTAGTTTCATTCAGGATTTGATTATGATTCACAGGACTTGGCAAAATGAAAAACAAATAAATGATCTTTTCCTGAAATGCTCTTCCACTGAGTGACTCGTTTCACCTTTCACAGAGAAAGTGCAGAGATAAAGGAGAACTTAAGCTGACTATAAATTCAGAATCTGAATTGTAGATAAATAAATAAAAAAAAATTCTGCTAACCCTTTTCCTTCTAAAAGCTAACCAACTTGCTTAAAGAGGAGGATATCCTCATTTATACAGCAAGGAGACCAATACTGACTAACAAAAACATTTAATACCAAATACTATTCACAAAAAAACCTGTTTAAAATCTCTGTTTTCTTGAGTGGCTACAGTCTCCTGCCTGTAAGATAGAGAGTAGTCCTGGGCTGACTGGAATTCTGAATTGCTCATTATAGAGGGAGAGAACCTCTGTAACACCAAAATGCAACTTTTTGCCAGCTTTGTAAAAAATGTTGCAGATCAGAAATATGTCTTCTAGTCCTTCTGGGGATTCTTTCAGTGCAGAACCCCATTGGGGAAGTACAGTCTCCTGAAAGTAATACTCAGGGTGACAAAGGTAGCTCCCTCTGCCAGGTGTAGTGGGTATGAACAAGCAGCCCAGTGTCCCAGAGATGCCTGATTTCTCTAGCAGTCCCTTGGACTGGCAGGAGGGGCAAATTCTCTTATTTGTCTTCTCTTTCTCTGGCTAGGTAAATGAACATTCAGCTTTGGGATTATAGCTAAAAGAAGAGGAATCAAAAATATGTCCCATGCCAGATATGCCTTCCTCTTTGTCCTCAAGTCTCACTGGAAATTCTGTACTTGTCATAGGAATTGGTTAGTTTTACCTATATGATTATTTGGCAAGATGGAGGAGGAGGTGCATTCATATTTCACTGCTTGTTTTTAAAGCAGCTAGCCAAATAATATCAAAAGTTCTGCCACAAAGATGATATATTTTACTTCAAAATGGCCGAATTCAGGAGTGGTATTTTGCAGGAATCAGCAGGCCTGCAGGGGCTAAGGTGCTGGAAAACAGAACTGTACCCTCCTAAACATCTTCTGTGTCTGTTGTGTAGGCAGAGAGGCTTTGCCTGGGGAAAGGGAAGGTGGGCTGCTCCTGACTGACTTCAGACATCATAGGCCCCAATGCACACTGGTCTACTGATCCCTTGCCACTTCTGCCACAGCTAACACCGTCTTGTCACAGTGCCCTCTCTTTTCCTTTGAATTTCCTCCTTCTCAGCATGCCGAGTGTGTTCTGCTGGGAGTGTGAGCAGTCCCCTGTAGGAGTTGCAAAAGAAGAAGGGAAGTATTAGGATCTCCAGATCCTCTGTAAAGCCCAGGCAGATCTGAACCTGAGCAGGCTTCACACTGCCTTATGTGAAATTACTTATGAGCAGTATATAAAAAAAATATAAATAAATGAATAAAAGTTGAAGCTTTCTTCCTTATTTCCCCCCACTGTCCCTTCTCCCCAGATCTAAGATGAAGTATCAGCAAAAAGAATGATGGTAGCCTTAGGCAAAGTGCTGCAGAGATGAGACTACAAAGGAAGAAAATAGAAGGCTGAAAACTTTCAGTACAGTCTGTCAGCCTTGGGCACTGAATATGAACCTGGCAGATCTGGAAAGACTTCATCAGTGACTAACGAGTGTGTTCTTCTCTGTAAACCTTTTGTAATATCTGCTGCAAATTTAGTTGTGTTAGTTAAATGAACACATGGGGCAACTGAATGTGCTTTTTGGTATCTCTTGTGTATATGCACTGCCTGTATCTTTCCATGGATCACTTGACTGTACTATATTATAGCACTGGACAGTTTCAGCATAGCTATTAAACAGTGGCTGTGTCTGAGCTGATATAACCTTAGATACATTTTTCTCTTTAAAGATCCCTTATATACAGGTAAGCCTCAGGGTGAGCTATGAAAGCATTAGAAGTGGCTAAAGTAAGAAGTATTTCAAATAAATGCTATTGTAATAAAATAATTATGTCTGGTATTGGTTGGCTTAGACTGCTGACTAAAACTGTGCTGCATCAAGATGCTGTGATACCAGTATATTAAACAACACTGCCCTTGAAACGAGCATTCTTTGAAGCTCTGGACCATAGTAACTAGTACATTACTTCCATTTATACTGGTGTGAAATTAATTATAGGTAAAACATTTATTTCAGTATGGTAGAAGAGGATGACTGTGGTTTAGGGTGTTTGTTTAAACAGAGCTAATATTGCTTAATATTAGATTTATTGGTATGTCAATGAGACCATAAATGTAATCCAGCTCTTCCCTGGTGGAGATGTGCAGAAGGTAAACATGCACTGAAAGTCTCTGGAAGGGTTAATTCATTTTGAATGTACTAAAAAGGTGAGTTGCAACATGCTTTTTATTCCCCCCGCACTTGGGAATGATGCTGTATAATTGCAATATGGACCTTCTAGAAAGTTTTCCTCTTTTGTGTCAGATGCACACACCCCACACTATCCTGTTATCTGACTACAACATTTTGCTGTAATCTTTTCTGCTTTAAGTATTTCTGTCCCAACAAGACACCAAGAAGGCAGGGTAAGAAAAGAAGAGGCAGAAGAATTATTTTTTTGGTTTTTAGTACCTAGGTCAGATGTGTAGTGTGAAACATGAGATTTTAAAGACAGCATATTTAGTCTAGTAATATTATGCAATAATAATTCATTGAACATTATTTGGATATTGTTAGAAGGTAACCAAAAGGCAAATAAAGAATGGACTCACCATAAACTCATTAAAACCATGAATATTGAAATGCTTCTTTTCACCTAGTTATACTTGAAGAATCATAAATTCACATAAACAAGCACTCTCCCAAAAATACCTTTGAAATAATTTTTATTGCCTCTTCTTTCAAATCTACTCATTAGGTAGCCTAGGAAGTATATAAGTAAGTTGGTCCCATTTCTTGTTTCTTATTTTTATTTCTTTGTGCTTGTAAGCAATTTTACTAGAGTAGAGAAAGGAAACCTGTATTTTATAAAGTGATAATACAAACTAGTAGATTCTCAAATGCAATGCAAGTGCAAAGCAGAAGTGCTTGAAATAATTTCAACTACTTTTACAATTACATTAGTGAGAACAACATAAAGGAACTTGCCTTTAGTCACTGCACTTATTAGGAAATGTCTCAGAAACCTCCCCAGTGAAATGTGAATGAGATTCATAAGTCAATATAGGAGATGCAACAGAAACAGCTCTAAGATCTACTTCCTAGAGACATCTTGACATGTCAGTCTTAACTTCCCACTTTTAACTTCTTTCATTATAAATTCACATATCTCAAATCTGTTTGTATGTTATGAATTCATAAGTTGAAACTATCACCTTTTTCATTTAAAGCTGCAAACCCACACAACAGAGCAAATTTTTATAGAGCTAGTAATTGACATGTAGCATGTTGATGAAAATAAAGGTATGACATATTTTCTTTTCCTTCCAAGGAAAACCCTACTGTGTATTAAACATATATTTTATTAATAATATCTAAAATTATTTGTATTAGTTTCCAACTTGCATGATAGATGATGTCACATGATAGATGAAACGTCATGTGAGGCTATAGATAATAACTGAGGTTCTGCTGTAGGCTCGGATAAAATGTTAACAAGCCATTTATTTGGCTCAATACCTTTTCTTCCTTAGCAAAGAGGTAGTAGGCTTTCTCTGCCTACTGCCTATCAAGATTTAACAGTCAGCTGCTGAGATCGATGCTGGAGATAGTTATTAGAACAACATTTTTGCTTTTGTCCTCAGGAACACCTGTCTCCGGCAGACATACTGACAACAGTAGACATACAGTAAAGCAGAGGTGGGTTTTTTTTTCTGTAGTTAGATTTGGGATTAGTGCAGATCATGTGTTTGTAGAATCTCTGTGAGCTTTCTTATTATTTACTCTAATATCCATATCTAAAGGAAGAGCAGAGAATGATTTCTAGTGTAGTACCAGATTCTTGAACCTACTGCAAGAGTCTTGAGGAAGTAATGAAGTAAAGAGGTTTTCTTTCTCTCTGTGCTTGTGTCAAAGACTTGGCCACTGTAGTAGTTTCAAATGTAGAAACAGAAGTGCCAGTATCTTTATATACTGGTCAGCAGATGTTATATAAATTCCAGTCTAGAATACAGGGGAAATAGTTTCACATTGATAAAACATAGTTTGGCCCGGGGGCTAGAACAGAATATAGGTTACATAGGCCATTATTTATTGGTTGGAGTGAAAGGCCATGAAGCTTACAACCTATTCTATACAAGAGTATTTTTTGTGAGAATGTGAAAAAATCTGTCATTTTTTTTTAAAAAAAACTTCAAGGTTTTCATTTCATATTATGGTAGAATAAGGATATTTTAAATTCTTGACTTACCTTAGGTAAAAAAATCCAACCCCCCTTTAGGTGTAATATCTGATAAAACTTCTAGACACTATCTTAAAACTGGTTTGATACTACTGATAGAAAAACAGTATGCAGCATTATAGTTTCTTTTTATTTAGGGAAACAACAGAATAGTAAACTTTTCCGCTGAACATTAATGTCTTCTGTGGATTATAATATCTAATTACAATATTTGTTGCCTAATTTTTATAAAGCTAAATACTGCAGAATGAGGGGATAGTGTTTATTTTGCTACCCACAGGAGATTTAATGATAATTTTCTGTTGAACAGGTCAGCACTGATTCTGTTTCACTTGCATCAGTTTTATATTGGATCTGTTCTTCTGCCCTTTGGTTCCTCCTGACTGAAATCAATGTGTTGTCAAAGAAGAACTGGAGCCAGTTTCTTGGGCTTGGCAACCACTTGGAATGACTAGGGAACAAAATCTTAACTTTCCTTTCAACCATAGTAAACTGATTAAATTGAATGTAGGGGTATTTCAATTAATTACTTTGCAATTCGAAATACAAAAACATTTATATAAAGCATTTCTATTTATAAAATACTCAACAGAATAAGTTTTATGCATATATTAACTCACTGAAGATGGTAGCAAGAATGACATTTTAGAGTACATAAAAGCTCAGTTCTGTAGTTAGTCCAGTTATGAAAAATAGTATGTGTATAACATACACTTTGGAAACATTTTCTTAAAATGTCACAGGAGCATGAAACACTACAGAGCAAAGGCTGATACTGTAGTCTTTACTGCTTTTTATGCTTATTACTCCATACATATCTCCATTGACTTCCCAGTACTTAGTGTGAGGCTATCAGGATCTCGCTGCATAGATCTAGAAGTAGTAGATCTAGAATGTGATGAAATTAGGGGAGCCTGAGTTCCTCTTCATGCTGTGTATCGTTATCTGCAAGAGCTATTAAAGCTTGAAGTGGCTAAAATGCTGCTGACCACCCCTTTGCTTCTGCTCACTTTGTCTAGGTGGAAAACTTGAGATGAGATGAAAGGAGGTGGAAGATTTCTGTGTGAATAAATGTTGCCTCCCTTTTGATATAAAACAGTCATTTAGAAGTTGAAACTCAGACAAACACTATTCTCTGCTTCCAATTTCCTTTCTCCCTTTGTGGTCATATCCCAGAGCATGATGGCTAAATTGTCTTGTACTTTGGAGTGAAGTTGAGAGTCATTTTAGAGTAGGCTGGTATAATAAAATGTGTGTGCATAGTCAAATTTGAACCAAGATTTTAGCTGAAAATCCCTGTTTCATGCTCTTGAGTGGTATGAGGCTGAAGGTTAAAAAGAATATTGTCTTCACAAAAACCTGCAATAAAACTGGTTATGTTTCACTGAGGCTGGGATTTCATCCTATGTATCTGCTCTTAAGTGCTGAATCTTGTATTTTGGATTGCAGTATTTTCATTATCTTTCATATATCTTTCATATATCTTCCAAGTGCAAGGAAAGATGGGGAAAATCTTTTTAGTTGGGACAGTGGTGACAGGACAAGGAGTAATGGTTTTAAACTGAAATAGGGTAGGTTTAGACTGGAGGTAAGGAAGAAATTCTTTACAATGAGGGTGGTGAAACACTGGAACACGTTGCCCAGAGAGGTAGTGGAGGCTTCATTCCTGGAAACATTCAAGCCCAGGTTGGACGGGGCTGTGAGCAACCTGATCTGGGTAATGGTGTCCCTGCTCACTGCAGGGGGGTTGGACTAGATGGGCTCTAGGGGTCCCTTCCAACCCAAAACATTCTATGATTCTATGATATAACTAAGCTGAAAGAGTAATGTTTATCTCATCATTTCATCTTGTTGAAATAAATTCAAGCTGTGGATATATTGTGGCTTTTTCTTACTGTTTCTGCCTGCTTGATGCTTTGACTTGACTTTAAAGTGCAGATTTTTGGGATGCAAGTAACACGTTTCTCTGTACTGCATGTCATGAGAAATGAAGCTCCAATAAAATTGGGTTAAAGATGTCAGAAGGAATTAAAAGAGAAAATGAAATAGAGAAATTAAACTCATAGGCTAGATAGGTGGCCTAATATGTGCTAGATGCTGTAGTACTTACACAGGTGTTGAAACGATTGATAGAGCATAGAGTAGAGTAAGACTAATATAATGATTAAGAAAATCAAAATTCAGGTTAGCCAGAGTTTGGATTGTTATGTATTATCTTACAGCATGTCTTCCACTGCTGTGAGGGCTGGAGGATGTATGTGGAGCAAAGCTCTTATTGGTTCAAACAACGTAACATTTATTCACTTGATTTTTGTGTCTCTGAGCTCTGCTAATGCTGAGTTAGTGTTGCTGTGGACATAGTAACAAATAAAATGGACTACTCAGTTCAATATTAGTTAAATATGCCCTTTAAAATCTTTTCACCCTGGTGTTCTGATCATTGTCATAGGCAACAAAGATAGCATCTTTAAAATACTGGGAAAATTGAAATGAATTCTGTGTGCTTTCATTTAGGTAAACTGTTTCAATGTAAATTAGCACCAAATATGGATGTTTACTACTTAACTAAATTCTCTTAGAATATAATCTATTGCTTCTTTTTATTCCCCTAAGGACAATGATAGGGTTCTTCTTTGCTATTACTATACATATAATGAATAAAATGTTCTCATACACTGAATTACTCAAATGTAGGTCTTTGTTTCTGAATCCAGTTGTTTTCTGACTAAAGAAAAATTCTTTTTAATAGATTTTGATAGGTAAACTAGTACTTTTGTACAAGGAGCTTTGAACATACAAGATTTCCCTTTGAAAATACTTATTGTGAGATTTTTGAGTTCAGTAGTTTTTTTCTTTCCCAAAAGATTAGCTGAACTAGGAGTTTAGAATTTGCTTTTATTCCTTGGCAGGGATGTGCTTTTTCCTGATTACTAGTAGCAATTATGTAGTTTCAAATGTATTCTTGAATTAAAGGGCATTAAACACATTGTATACTCCATGATGTGTGTAGTGTATTAGAGCCCAACTTCTGTAACAATGGCACTTTGGTTACAAGCAGTAGTTTGAAAATATGAATTCTGAATGTTCAAAGGTCAGAAGGTCAATAAGGAAGACTAAGAAATCCTTGTTAAATCTGAGCCAAAATATGTATTTTAAAGTGCATGCAAGTACAAATGTATATAATCATTCTCATGGCACATTTCATTTTATTTCTGTTTTGGAGAGACAAAGTGAGTTTAGCTGGTTCACATTATGGAAGACAATGTTAAAGTGAAGGACAAATACAGACTACTAAGAAGAAGGGAAGTACAATGCTGGAGGATGCTCTTGAATCTCCTCAACCTTTTACCTTGTCTAACAGCAGACAAGCTGGAAAGCTTTATTCCTGTAAGTGAAGGTACACACTGTAAATTCTTTATGACAGGAATCCTGTCTGTTTCTGTAAAATGTTCTGCACAGCAATACTACTTAAACAGCAATGGAGCCAGTAGAAGCAACTAGAAAACGCTCTTATTTTGGGTAAGAATCCGTCAAAGGAATGTAATGAAAATGAGAAGAAAATGGCATGCCAACTGAGAGAGCTTTTGATGTATCACTGTTAAGTGAAGAACATGCCAAACCATTTCAAACAGTGGAAGAGAAGGGATAAGGAACCCTTAGAGATTCTGCCTTGCTTTTAAGAAGGGTAGGAACAGTGCCACAACAGTCTGGTTCTCCAAATCGCCAGAAACATTGTACAACTGCAAAGCTTCCTGCATGTCAGGCAAAGAGGCTTGTACACCTAAGAGCTGTTGAACTCTGTGTGGGAGAAAGATATTAGGTCTAGAAGGAAAAGTATATTAAAAGCAATGCATCCCTGCACTTTGGAGAGGTATATAGATTGAGTCATGAAGCCATCTGGGCTTGCAGCATCAAACATGAGATCAGAAACTGATCCTCTTACTCATGTTGGACAGTACTGTAATTTCATAATGATTTTCAGATGTGGGAGAAAAGAGAAGGCAGAAGGAGCCTAAATCCTTTGGGCCTGTGAGAGCCAGAGCTGTGTGTACCCTGATTATCAAAGTTTTCATGAGGTTCCTCTGATTAAAAAGTCTATCAGAAAAGCCAATGAGAAGACAGGTCAAGGGCTGACATTCCTCTTGTAATAGGCGAAGTGTTGCACCTTGAAGAGCCCTGGCAACACTGAAAACTTTCCCCAGTCTGTCCAGTGAGGGGAGAATCTTCAGATAGACAACAAGGGTGGGTTTGTGCATTGGAATGGCACAAGAACAAAAGATTCTCATCTACCTTTTTACTAACAGGCAAAATATGAAATAAACGTGATCTTGTAAGGAATTTCATTCCCTGTTGACCTTGTTAGAGTTCTGCATGGAATTGGCACCTAATTGAAGAACTAAGGACTAAAATTTGCATGGACTGACTTAGCAACTTTAAGAACAATTGTTATTTCACTTTTGAGTTTCTATAGAAGAGCCTGACACTTCTTGATTAATTCAGAAGATTTCCTGTGGTGGGGTTTTTGTGTGATTTTTGTTTGTTCGTTTTGTTTTGTGTTTTGTCTGTTTGTTTGTGGGAAAGATTCAAGCTCAGAAAGACTAGCTGTACAAATAATTTTCCTATGTTTTTGATTAACATTTTAAAGAAATTATATTTATACACATGTCAATTCTTTAAAATATAACCTCAATATATTAAAGATACAGCCTACACTAAAGGAAAAGTCAATATTAGTCATTTAAGAACACTACCTACATTTTTCTTTTCTCTGACATGCCTACTTTCTAATTAAAAATATATTTATACTGTAGAAGATGACTAATTGGAGGAAGTATTCATGTATATATAAAGTTTTATAAGGAGTTTCATTTGACAATGTAGGGTAGCAAGGGAGGAAAAGGTATTGCCTTGGTAAACAGACTTCTGGAGTTCTAAGCACAAAGATGAACTAAGGGAATTTTTTTAAACAGCATGTGTGGATAAAGGTTTTGATTTTGTGTGTTGTCTGTGTCAGGAATAATGTTAGTTCTCCCCAGTCCTGTAGTGCTACCTTCCTCAAAACCACGTGTCCAAATGAAGAGAAAGATTGTAGGACTGTAGTTTCCTCATGGATTTGACACAAACAGCAGAGCTGCAAATTTTGGCTCTCCATAGACTCAAATGTTTCATGTGTCAGTGGAAATGGGTATGATCTGGTATCATTTAGACTGTCCTCAGAGCTCTCAGTATGCTAGGAAATCTCCCGTGCTAATGAGACCTTTATTTTTGATGTATTAATATTTCAAATAATAAATTTAAAAATGTATCTGCCAGTGTTTTCTGAAGCTATCTTAGTGCAGTAATTTTGTACTCAAACTTGGAGGGATCCTGGAGTAGCAACTACAAAATCAAGCAGGCAGGCTATTGAATTGTAACAAAGCAAAATTCGAAAGAAAAGTATTTGTATGTTGGAAGTTGACCTTGTGACAGCAGGTGGCTTGGTGCATAGTGAATAATCAACCGAAGATCTAGTCTTCAAAGGCTGTTTCCCATTAAAGCTTTTCCTGTGTAAGCACTTAATGGTTGACCTTACATAAAGCACCACATCCTTTTGAAATAATGGCTTACTTGCAGGACATTTTATCCCCAGGTGGCTAGTGTCATCACAAATGAATAAATCATGTATATTTACTACTATTGCAGTATTAAGAGTCTTCTTTAAAAGATAAGAATGCTCCTATTAATGTGCAGGAAGGGCTGTTGTCCTGGTTTCAGCCAGGACAGAGCT
>KL256387.1:0-26193 GCA_000699545.1 Podiceps cristatus
GGCTGTGAGTGTCCGGTGCCCGAAAAGGTGTTTTTCTTTGTCTCCTTCTTCTCCGGCCAACAATAATGCCCCCTAAACCGGGCTGGGTACGGGCCGGCTGCGGGTAGGGCCTGTCTGTGGGACACTTTGGGGGGAAATTATATGTTTTGCCTCTTTGTTTCTTGTCCCGGTGTTGATCGATGTGTTGTGCCTCTCGCTTCTTCACCAACTTTGTCCTTTTATAGTGTCTGATTGCTCCGTGCCTCTTTTCCTGTGTTGTAGCTGGTTTCAATGTGATCGGTAATCGGGGGAAATTGTGGCTGTGATTCCCCCCTTTGTTCTGTTTGCTAAATTTACCATGATTTAGTATTTCTGTTGAAACGTGGGAGATACTGGTAACAATAAAATACTTTACACGGTGTCTGTTTGCTTTTAGCTTTTTTCTGCTTGGAGGCAGAAAATGGAATCTGTGCTAGAACCTCATTGTTTTAAGTGTTGTCTCAAATGTGCGTAAAAACTGTTCATTTAATGAGGTTAGACTGGATAATACTTGTGGTGATCAGTCTAGTTCGGCTTTCAGAAGAGGCAGTTTTCCACCCGCTGCGTATATGTTAGTATGCGTGTACATTAGTAATGTCCAAAGCATTTCTTAAAGAGATGTCTGTGCTTATGTGACATTTTTATGGGTGGTGTGAGCAATTATTAAGAAGATGCCCAAGCTCCTGTTGCACAGGAGGTGGCTTGTTTGTAGCGGTGGAGATTCTTGGTGCAACTGTTGAGAGACTTTTGAGTTAACAGTTATACAGCAGAAGAAAGTCTAGGAAACGTGTTCTTAAACAAAACAGAATACATTTCTGCGCGCAGTCGGATTATCTGTGTTTATGAGCATGGAGATCTAGAGAGAAGTTTGCATTTTGGAGCCTGACGTTCAGTAGGAGTTTTACGTGAGCAGTTAATTCTCTCACTGAGTATTCGTGAGGTTGTTCAGACTGTGATACATGTTTTGCACCTTCCTCGGTTATTAAAGGAGAAAAATGTTGGAGGCTGTGTACAGAATGGCCAGGTGTCTTTGTCATACAAGTGTACACCAGTGCATGGCTAAGAGCCGCAGTGTATGTGCCTCAGATAATGGTGGTGGAGAAGCCTGTATGCAGTTTGCAGGCAGGTGCTGGTTGGGGGGTCCATAGATCTTTATTTCAGGATGGGATTGGACTGAGTGTACTTCTGGGTTCCTGGGTGAACCGGAGTTACCGATTCCAGTAGTCCCTCCTGCCTTTCTTTTGTAACCAAGAACTTGTGTTTTCTAGCAGTCTCCACATCAGCACACGGCTGATGTTAGCCATTCAATACTGTAGCTCTCAGATACAAGTTGGAGGCAGTGCCAAAAGCTCTGGGCTGGCTGTCCATTCCTGAGATGGATTGCCTGCTAATAAAGCACAAAGTTTCTCTGTGTATGTGTGTTACCAAAATGTCCAGAATACTGAATAGGAAAATGATCTGTCTGGGGTTTGATTGAGATAGTAGTTGTACGAACTAAATAGAAGCAATCATTTTGCCATAAAATGGTTCAGCACATTTCACGTGGAATTTCTGAAAAAAATCAGACCTGGAGACTGCTTAGAAATTGAAACAGGTGTATCTTTGGTGAACTTGTATGGCTGAATACTTAATGTTGCTTGCTTATGAGGATAAAAATCCGCTCTGGAGACTGCCGGAGGTACGTCATCATTAGAGAGTCTATTAAATGTTTCTTGACCTTAAAAATTGTTTTCTTATTTCTATTAGTGCTGTATTACTCCACATTCTGTAAGTTTTTTTGCTTTCTAATCTTGGGTCAGATATCGCTTATGTTTACTCTCTGCTCTGCCTGATGAATCATTCCCTTGCAAGTGACTGTGAAATCAGTAAAATGTATTCAGGAACATTGGAGTAATGTGTTTTTACTGTAAAAATGACAGAAATGTCTAGCATTCTGTGTAGAAAATTACTTTGTAGAGCTTCTGCTAGGCTAAAAAAAGTTATCTTCTATTTCTTGCTTTTTTTTCTGTCACTGTAATTATTTAATTTATTCTTTGATTTTATTCTTTATCTATCTACTCTCAATTTTCTTCTCTCTTTCCTTTTTCTTGTCTTCTAGTTTTGACTGTACTAACACCATTGCAGATTTGCCAGTCTTAGAGTGTTACCTTCTCCCAGTATCTGTACTTGGCCATCAGACACTATGAGGAGACTGGCTTTTCGAGGTGCTGGTTGTACTCTGGTAAATCTGGTAAATTATTGATTGTATGTGTGCCATTCTCTCCATTCTTCTGCCTTAGGCTTTTGCTTTTTCTTTACACTAACTGTTGGTTATTCATGCCTTATTCATGTCATTTGTGTGCTTGAAATGAATTGTGTCTCTAACATAAATACTTCAATGCGGTTATGTTGTGCTGCCATACCTTGTAAATCAACTGAGTGCTGCCTAGAAGAAATTCCTTGGTTTGGTTGGAAAAAGGGTGGGATACATGGATCTATTCTGTCTTCAGCTTTTGAGACGGATGCAAATAAAGATATTTTTATGATGCTGTCACTGGAAATTGGGAAAGGGCCAACAACTTGTTTCGTAAATCACCATAGTTGTTGGATGGTGGTTATTCATTTGTCACTGTTTTTGTTGATAAATTAAAAACAATGCCAAAAAAGGAGGTGACTTTGTCTGCTTCTTGATGATGGAGCCATTCTTCTTATACATAAAGTGGGAGTGGTAGGTCACATGATGGTCTAGATCTTTTTTTGGCTTGAATCTAAGACAAGGTATTCAGTAGCCGTTTGAATTTTAGTTTGTAATTTGGGGGTTTTTTTGGGAGGAGGGCTTGGGGGTTTCGTTGTTTTTTGTATTTTTGTTTGGGTTTGGGTTTTTTTTTTGTTTTGGTTGTGTGTCTTTTGGGTTTAGTATTTTGGTTTTGTTTGTTTTAAATTTGAGATGGAATGGCATGCTCTTACACCAGAACTGAGCACTTGTCTCTTTATATCTCTTTCCTTTAAAACAGTGGTTCCCACTTAGTTCATGTGATGAGTTATCAAGAACATATCCTAGTAAGAGCTGCTAAATTCATCTTCATTACTGTGAGCCCTAGGCTTTCTGACATTGCTGTCATCAGTGACTATCGAACTGTAGGACCATTTTGATTTCCCTTTACTCCTGCCAATTTTCAAAAAGCTGGTGTTTAGATATATGGCTTAACTGAACAAACGTACGTGACTCATCCTAAAGCACTGCTCACTTCATAGTTAGCTCTCACCAGAGAGTTTGAATGCAATGCCATGAGTTTAAGAACATCTCTCTTCATTATAGAAGAAGTTGGATTCCATGGGTTCCAAGAGGCGAAGAGCTACCTCGCCTTCCAGCAGCGTCAGTGGAGGAGACTTTGAGGATGGCCACCACTCCACAAATATACCAGGACCAAGCAGAAAGAGGAGGAGACTTTCCAATCTCCCAACTGTAGATCCTGTTAGTAACTTCTTACTATGCACAAAAATTTTGTCTTGGGGATACTGTATTCCTGTCTGGGAAATGCTGGACTGCAAAATGGCTGATCATATGTAGCACATACACACTGGCCCTGAATCTGTTGCTGCCCTGGCTAAGCTTTATTTAGGATCTCATTCAGCTTTGGCTTGTTCTTATCTCCCTGGTTTTATCTTTTTCTTTCGCATTTTCCTTTTTGCTGCTTTTTTTTTTTTTTTTTTTTTTTTCTGATGATATTAGCAGATGGAAGGATGTTGGAGAAGGAGCTGAAATCATAACATGCAGAAGTTGAGAGCTGTGTCTGAATAGCAAATGCAGAGAGAGACAAGTGGGGAATGGCACAGGCAGTGATTGCTGAAGTGTACAATGTCTCTGTTATGCCTTTGAGTTAGCAGTCTAATTTTAATTAATTGCAGGGCAGAAGAACCCTTGTTGTTTTAGATGTTTGTAACTCAGAGAGAATTGTACTGAATTAATTTACATTTTGGGTGTTTTACTTAGAATTAGCATTGAAAGAAAGCTCCCTATGTTCAAAAAAATAAATTAAAATTCCACAGTACCTGGCATACTTGTCAGGTATCGTACTAATGTATGAGATGCACCAATTTCTTCACACTTCTGCCTTAGAGCATGCTGTGGATTGGCAGCTTGTCTTTCCCATTGTAAACAGGCTTTGATTTGTTACCTCCTTAAAATTTTTCTCCTTTTTCATTACTTTATTGTTCTTGCATTTTAGATTGCTGTATGCCATGAACTTTACAACACCATCAGAGATTACAAAGATGAACAGGGCAGGCTCCTTTGTGAGCTTTTCATTAGGGCACCAAAGCGAAGGTAAGAACATGATTCTGGTTAAGCCTTGAACCAGGGATCTAATCAGGGAGTAAGTGGATATTGAGGAATACTTCAGCATTAATAGCTGTGAAAAATTTAAGCTAAATTTGTCATAGTTTCACACCAGTGTATGATCTGATTATTTGATGTATTCAATGGGACATGCTAACATCGGTGCCCCTTTTCAGTCAAAAAAGGGTACACTGAATTAATTTAAAATGTTTCTTGTGACACCTGCCTAAAACATCTATGCCTTTGACTATAAAATGTTCCACATAAGTGGTGGAGTGTAATACTAAGGGCATATCTTGGGAAGATTAATAGAAGTGACCCTTGAAAATGCCGTAAATGCCGTAGATAAAGGAAGAAAATGAATTTTATCTTAAACTCAGAAAATTGAGGATGATAACAGAACTTGTAATTAAGCCTACATTAGTAGACCACGGTCCAGATTTTTTAGCTGTAACAAAAATATATTGGAACTTTGTTTTATTTAGTCATAGTCATGTACGAACTTTAGTGTGGTTCTGGTTTTACTGCTTGGAATGTAATGCCTGTTTTTGTCATTGCAACAGAAATCAGCCAGATTATTATGAAGTGGTTTCTCAGCCAATTGATTTAATGAAAATCCAACAAAAGCTAAAGATGGAAGAATATGATGATGTGAATGTGCTGACTGCTGATTTTCAGCTTCTCTTTAACAACGCAAAGGCTTACTATAAGGTGAGGAAAATACATATAAAGGCTCAAATTTGTTGTAAAGGTGGTGGAGATTTGTTCAAATTCTTCCTTGATTTGGCAAAACCCGTTTTCAGTTTAGCCTTTATTATTGGTAAGAGAGCAGCACACGTTGCAGTTATTTGCGTATATTTCTGTAAGGCTGACTGTATCTTTGTAAGATCATACAATCATAGAATAGTTTGGGTTGGAAGGACCTTTCAAGTCCATCTAGTCCAACCCCCCTGCCATGAGCAGGGACATCTCCAACTAGATCAGGTGCTCACAGCCCCGTCCAGCCTGACCTGGCATGTTTCTAGGGATGGGGCTTCTACCACCTCTCTGGGCAACCTGTGCCAGTGCTTCACCACCCTTATTGTAAAAAACATCTTCCTTATGTCTAGTCTATATCTCCCATCTTTTAGTTTAAAACCACTCCCCTTTGTCTCAATCCCTTCATCCCCCAGCCTGTACTGATATTGGGGGTTGCTCCAACCCATGTGCAGGACCTTGCATTTGTCCTTGCTGAACCTGATGAGGTTCACCTGGGGCCCACCTCTTGAGCTTGTCCAGGTCCCTCTGGATGGCATTCCATCCCTCAGGCACGTCAACTGCACCACTCAGCTTGGTGTCATCTGCAAACTTGCTGAGGGTGCACTCGATCCCTCTGTCTCTGTCATTGATGGAGATACTAAATTGTACTGGTCCCAGTACGGACCCCTGAGGGACACCACTTGTCACTGATCTCCATCTGGACGTAGAATCACTCTCTGGATGTGACCATCCAACCAATTCTTCATCCACTGAATAGTCCACCCATCAAATCCATATCCTTCTCCAATTTAGAGAGAAGGATGTTGTGGGGGACCATGTCAAAGGCCTTACAGAAGTCCAGATAGATGACATCTGTAGCTCTTCCCTTGTCCACTGATGTAGTCACTCCATTGTAGAAGGTTGGCCAGGCAGGACTTGCCTTTGGTGAAGCCGTGCTGGCTGACTCCAGTCACCTCCCTGGCCTCCATGTGCCTTAGCACAGCTTCTAGGAGGATCTGTTCCACGATATTCCAGGGCACAGAGGTGAGACTGACGGGTCAGTAGTTCCCAAGGTCCTCCTGCCTGCCCTTTTTAAAAATGGGTGCAATGTTTCCCTTACTGTGGGGAGGGTCTTCGTGCAGTTTTCCAAGAGAGATAGAAAGCAAAAATAGAGATGTAAACTGAGGAATATTTTCTGTCAGAGCCTTCCCATATTACAGCACACTCTCTGTGACCTATTGAAATAGAAAAAGATCTTTATTTTTTTTTTCCAAAAGGAAGAGTTTATAAATAATAGCAAGCATACAGTAGGAGTGTTGAATCTTTCTCTTCCATTGGCCACTTAATGATATGAAAAAAAGGCACATTGATTATCATGGTCAGTGAAGATAGCTTGTGAGCGTATGTGATGATGTATTTTATCAAGGGTGCAACCCCCATGTCCATTCTCCCAAACTGAGTTCCTGTTTTATTTTAGATGTTAATGGGTTTTATTGCAGTTGGTGTAAGAAAGTGGGAAAAAAAATGGATTAATCTTGTTTAATGGAAGACTATGTTAAATACACAGAACTGTGATGATACAGCAAGTCTAAACCTGCCAATAATACATTTCATATATCTCTGACTTTGGAGATGATCTAAAAGACTGCTTTCTGAATAACCCAACCAGTGTAACCAGGTGACATTCAGAAAAGCAATGTTTATTTTGTTTATGTTTGTGTGTATATGTAGCTTTTTGAATAAACAATCCGCTTTATGATTAACGCATTTGCACGTTCTGGTTACAGTAGAAAAAGTACAAAGATTTCCAAATTTATTGTTTACTTGCGAGGCTTTGCAAGGCACTTGCCCATTAATATTGGCTTTTTCATGGTTTCTACATGAGGGAGAAGGACTTGATGGAAGAATGATTAGAATTTTACAAAATGCTTGCTGCATTTGCTTGCAGAACACTGGACTCAAAATTACTCCTGTATCATGAAAATCTTGCATGTAGAATAGAAACAGGTAGCCATCATTGTAGGATGAAGGAATGTTGATGTTTCCAGAGAAATACGGAGTTGTGAGCTGGAGGTATGGCACACAAACATAACCTCTTTATTTTTTTCATCTTTTACCTTACCCATGCAGTTCCAATGATGCATATGAAACAGGGACGGTTTGACATTGTCAAGGTCTTTATTGCAGGAGGTGTTTTATTGGCAATGCTTGATTGGAATGGAAGCCTTTGTTTTTTTAGTATCTCGGTTCAAGTCTTACATTTTTGACCATCTTGCATTAATATAGAAGGATACAAACTAGTGGAGCAGAATACCCTTTATATCTGTTCCTCATGTTTAACACCTGGTCTAATGTCTTGAGAATATTTAAGCCTAATAAGGCAAGCTTAAGAATAGTTCTCATTTCTTATTTGTATTACAAGCTGTCAGAAGTTGAGAGAGTGAAGTAAGGAGAGTGTAAACAGCAGTAATAAGGTGACATATCTGCAGGAATACCTGAAAAAAAAGGTTAAGTGGCAGAGGAAAGGGAAAGGAAAAATTTGAAAGAGTAGAAAAGCAGTCTTTTTTCTGGGTAATGTTCTTAAGTAGTAATGTTAATAGGCACATGCTTGTCTACTACAACCAACTCTGGATCTATAAACTTAATTTGCTGACTAATGCTTTTAGATCTTCCAAAAGATATACCTAGATATGTGTACTTGGGTGATAGCACGTTGTCGAGTTCTTTGGAATTCCACAGTTAATGCTGAGTTATGGAAGAGTGTAAATCATTGCAAGGATTTCAAAGATACTGGCATTCTTGTTCCATAGAAATTAATTTGCAAGTGCCATGCAATGGCAACATTTCTTGCATACTAATGTTTAGTCTGTTTTAAATATTAGTAGTGTTATGCTGCAACAAAACCTAATGATTTCTCCTGATTTATCTAATAGGCTTGTCCAAGTCTCAATCCAAATGATTTTATTGCTAAGTTTTCCTAAAGACCTAGAAGCTTTGGAGTGATAGAGGTTGTATTTTTCTCTTGTTTATTGCAATTCTTAACATCTCTATTGAAGAACAACTGAAGCAGGAATTTCCCAGGTTTTCTATTATTTATTTAATGCATTTAATGCCTTTCAACTAATAATTTATAAATTTCCTTTGGATAAGAATGATCTGAATTTTGAGTAGAATGTTTGATTTGTTTTTGCAGCCTGATTCTCCTGAATATAAAGCTGCCTGCAAGTTATGGGAGTTGTATTTGCGTACAAAAAATGAATTTGTTCAGAAAGGTGATGCTGAGGACGAAGACGAAGATGAGGACGGACATGACAATCAAGGCGCAAATTCTGAATTAGTAAGTGTGGGCATGACAGCTGCAGTTGGAGGAAGCCATGGCTGTGTATGTCAGCTGACTCAGACAGAGATTGGCCTCCATGTGTGAAAAAGCATTAAGTCTTTTCATAGTTAAATTATGCCCCAAAAGGTATTTCTTATACAAGTTTGTTAGTTAATAATTTCACAGCATTGTCTGTGTGTTTCATGTTTGCCTAGAAAAACAAAAGTTACGAAGTTTCCTGATGTGGATAAAATGTGGTTCTGGTTTAGCTGAAACTAATACGATGTGTGCTTGATGTCATGCCAGCATTGAGGTTTGATGCAAGTAAGCTTTGTGTCTAATGACATTGTTTTCCAGCGTGTCCCCCATTCAGTTAGTGCAGCTGTTCCTGGAGTGTTTTATAAGCCACATATGATGATAGAAAGTTCAGACTTGTCTGGGTTTTGTGATGTTAGAATGCATGTTTTCGTTAATGTTGACAAACAAGACTATTCTAACAATATGTAATGTATGTCTGACAGTCTGCAGTGTAAATATGAAGTTAAAGTTTTCTCATGGGCTTTACCTAAATGCATAAACAATGTTGTTTTCAAAAGTTGCCTCCATGTTTTACAGCTGATATTTTTTTTTTTGTCTTTGAAAAGTAAATTCATATATTTCAGTGCAACTTGAAGCACTCCACTATGGCTGCTATTAAAACGTCTTGTGATTTCATTTCTTATACTAGTCATCTCCCGGTTACCTGAAGGAAATTCTTGAACAGCTTCTTGAAGCTGTAGCTGTTGCCACAAACCCATCAGGACGCCTCATAAGTGAACTGTTTCAGAAACTTCCTTCTAAAGTGGTGGGTATTTTAATAATATTGGTTGTGTTGTAAGTTGGAAACCTGGACACTGATATAAGTGATGTTATAGCTATAATTATAGGGCACACTCAGGATGGAGTTCTTTGTTACTGTCTCATCAGTGGTGAACTCCAGTTGTTTTTAGAGCTTCCCTCTTTTCTTTGCTCCTACTCACTTGTTCCCAGTCCTTTGTTGCAGATTGAGGCTTGCCCTGTCCCTCCAATTTAGGTAATTGGTGCAGAGTTTCTAATCTTTTTAAATATGTCTGATTTCACTCTTCTGTTTCAGAGTGTAACAAGTCTAACCAGCAAAATAAACACTCTGAAGACCATCACCACATATTTGGCTTTCAGACAGAACTGTTCCTTTATGTCAGTTTATTGATGAATTACAATTCCTTGTATCTACCTTATGATCTGGCTTGACCAAATTGAAGCCTAGTGCTGTGTTTATGAAACTTAAACTGTTCTTATCGGCAATTTGTCTAATAGCTCATTCTGTAAGCTATTAGAACAATAACTTTGTGACCGTTTGTAGTAACACATAAATTATTTTTGTTTTCCAGCAATATCCAGATTATTATGCAATAATAAAGGAGCCCATAGATCTTAAAACTATTGCCCAAAGGATACAGGTACAGTATGAGCATATTAATGTGTCATAGTATAGACTGGTTTAACAGTAAGCATTCTAAAATCATTAGAATTCAAAGTTCATGGTGTGTTTTTCCCCCACTACTTAACAATCTGCATGCTATGCTGATTCAATGTTCCGTCCTGGGTTAACGCTGCAGAAGTAGCTGTGTTGAAGATCAAGCATTGTAAACTGTAGTGTGCTGACATTAAGCCTGAATATCTTGGCTTCCTTGCTGTTTAATGGTTTAAAGTAGTTCCTTGGCAAGTACTGTTAATGTAAAACATTGAGGTATTGAAGCTGGGTCGTGCATTATCATCACCTACTTTTGTTCTAATGCTATAAATAGATGTTTTGTACTGATGTATTTTTCATCTTACTTCTCCAGTAATTTGAAATACTGTTCTGTTATTCTAGCATTTTGTATAATAGTGAAGGATAGAACATAGACTAATTGAACGAGGGAATAAATGTAAAATAACATTTGTCAAAACCCTTCAAAATGAAGATAATCTAATGTTCTCATCTGTTCTTGTTTTTCTGTAAATGTTCCCTTTATTCTATATAAATTGTTTGTTGTTCACTATTGACTTGGTTCTCACACTCTGAAGGTTGCCACTTTAACCAGTTCTGGTTTTTGTTGTATAGAATGGAACTTATAAAAGCATTCATGCAATGGCCAAGGATATAGAACTTCTGGCAAAGAATGCCAAAACCTACAACGAGCCTGGATCACAAGTGTTCAAGGTTAGTTTCAGTTGTTCATAGTTTAATTTGAGTTCAGATTTTCTTTACTACTTTCTGTGCTGATTGATCCTTAAATGAATCTTTAACATAAAGCCCTAAAGACTCTGTTTGCGTTTTTTAAAAAATAGTTTTTCATTTTTTTATGTTGTTTTTAGTATAATTGGGGTGCATGTAATGCTTTTTTTTTTCCTTGAGTTATATGATTTTTCCAATTAAAATTTATCTTGGGATATGAGTTACATGACTCCTTTCAAGGATCGGAGGTTCTCTGTACTTGTAATTGAAGTGGAAATAGCTGAAACTACATGTTCAAGTGATGGTGGTAGTATTCAGCTGTTATCTCTTTCCATATTGCAGGAACCTGTTTATGGTTTTCATCCTAATCTTGAAAACTGGAGTCATACCTTTGCATAGTTTTTGAAGATTCTCTTCCCTTTAGCCATATAATTGTGACCAAATTGCACCTCCTATCTTGTTCATGCTTGATTCAGTGGCATTTTGTGTACAAATTATCGCATTGCTATTTCTATGTATTCTGGAAGTAAGAGAACTTCAGTGCTAAATTATTACTTTGCAAGTGGTTTTGGACTTTTCCAATTG
The DNA here is from genome assembly GCA_000699545.1 of Podiceps cristatus. Classification (NCBI taxonomy): domain Eukaryota; kingdom Metazoa; phylum Chordata; class Aves; order Podicipediformes; family Podicipedidae; genus Podiceps; species Podiceps cristatus. The sequence continues at coordinate 11,218 of KL256387.1, forward strand.
CACTTCTGTTTGGATTGTAGTTTCAGTTCCTACTGACATTCACACTTGTAACCTCACTCAAAACTTGTAATCTCTGTTTTGGGAGCTGTTGCTTGGAGTATTGAGTCCACAGGTGTAGAATGAGAGACAGCAAGCATTGTAAAGCTCCATAATGGTAGTAACTTCTTGATTGCAAAGGCACAGGAACTCATTTGCCTGCTTAGTTTGAAGTGGTATTTGTGTATATTTGCAAATTGTAGGTTTTTTTTGTTTTTGGTTTTTTTTTTTTTAGGATATGACAAAAAATGAGCTTGAAGCAACTGAGTTACTTGATTCATCTTTTACAGGCCACTGTGGGTATATTTCAGGCAGCCTTTGTTCTATGCTTCATTGCCGATGCAAAAGTGTTTTATAGCTAAGTGTAAAAGCCTTAAAAAGCATTTTTGATTTAGATATTTATATAGATGGATATACCTGACTATAACATTCTTCACTTTCAACATTAAACAAAAAAATTCTTTTAATTGGCAGGATGCAAATGCGATTAAAAAAATATTTAATATGAAAAAGGCTGAAATTGAACACAGTGAGTTGGCCAAGTCAAGTCTCCGAATCAGGTACTGCAAATAGAGTTATGTTTATAATCTTATATAAAAATCTCTATAGACATTCCTTGATTTTGCTGTGGAGAATATAGTGGGAAATAATTGCTTAAAAACTTAGTTTACTGTTGTTTTAAAAATTATAAATTGTAAAATAGTTTTTGGAAGGAAACTTTTAATTGAAATGCTTCTGTGGTGAAATATTTCTGTGATGTACTTGATTATGAAAAACAGTGTCAGTGGATCTCCTGTAACTTAAGCTATGACCAGCTGCAACCATATGTGTTTATGAACTAATAACAGAAAAGGAATGGTGAGGAACAAGGTGCATCATTGTGCTTTGCTTTATGAAAAATGCTGGATATTCCTGAACCTTATTAGGAGCTGAAACATAAGAGCTTGCAGTTAATTAGGTAGGAGCAGAAACACAGGAACAAGACCTCAGGCAACAGATATTTAGAGGAAGTCCATATTATATAAACTCTCATTTGAAAACCAATTTCTAGCTATGAAAAGAGGCACAGGACCCAGAAGATCTGGACTTACCAATCAGCGAAGCATAGCTTTGGTCTTGAACAGGCCAGTATAAAACACTGTTGATAGCTCTGTTTGTTTCATGGAATGATTTCACTTAGGAAACAGCATTTTCATCCCATGAAAATCCATGGTGCACAGAGAAGTGATGCAGTCATTTTAGATGTTACTTATCTGAAATACAATTAGATTTATTCTCGTATAAACTTTTTACTTATGAATAACACTCAAAAGTAGGTTTAGATGTCATGTGCGAGTATGAGCCCTGTCACTTATCTAAAAAAATAAAGCAACATCTTGCAAGTCATCCAAAGAGTTAGCGAACTCTTTACAAGGTAGACTTGCTTTATGTATTTGAGCTATTTACTGGTAGTTGATGCTGGAAAATAACTGCTGTCATTTCCTGCAAAAGTTTGTATAGCACTCCCTTAGTTTACTGAAAGGCAGTTTAAATTTCTTTGTGATCTGAAAAATGTGTAGATCGTATCAGTATTAAAAGTATTGCCTAGGATTACTATCTGTGAAAGAAATGGAAGTTACCTGATTGATTTTTACTATTCAGCGCGTTGAGACATTCGACATATATAGCGTTTTTTCTGGTTCGTTTGTTTGGTGTTAGCATGCTTCCCATCGTTGTTTCCCAATTGTTGTTGGAGCATATAAAAATATAAAAGCAGAAATACTGTTAGGGAGTAATTCCTGACACATATTTTAATAATTTTCTTTCTTAAAAGTATATGTAGTGCCAGAAGACCTTGATTCTACAGCCACTGTGTTTGCTTTGCAGTAACTAGAATTACATAGAGACAGAGAGGTTTTCTATTTAAATTGTGATTTTATTTATTTTATTTTATTTTTCTCACTGTGCTGGCCATTGATGAAGCTCAGGATGTCACAAGTCTATGTCATGTTTAATTTTGAGGCTTAACTGTTTTTCTTCGAAATAAAGCTGCTTGCATAAGAAGGGATGACAGATAAATCACACTGATATTTGTTAGTTGAATTCCTCTCTTGCACTGCCAACCCATTTCCACTTCTCAGCTACCTTATTCTAGATCTTCTCGTACTGTGTTCTCAATAGACCTGCAAATCCTGAAGTAATCTGAATATCAGAATAATCGACATCTCCCTTTTTTGTTTCTCTAACTTGGCAAAAGAAAAAAAAAGCCTCAAGCAGGCTACAATAATATTGGACTGAATGCAAAAAAAAATTTGAGGTGAGGGAAAAGTATCATGAAAACAAAACCTTTCACCTGCTGTTCTGCATTTCACTGGTTGCTTTTTTTTTTTTTATCAAACCATTTTTGTTTGCTTGTTTCTTTCTTTCCTTCTTTCTGCTGGATCTGCATCACAGAATCATTATTTTTTATTTGAATTCCTAACTGCTTAATTGTCTCAAAGGGGAGGTCTCCTTTACCTATTGCTGGTTTTGGTAAAATACCCCTACTCATTTAGAGTTAATTTACTATATTTTTCTTCTGAAATTCTTCTGAAATCTGTTTTTCTTTGTCATTGATAAGTCAGGCTCAAAGTCATCATAACACTACTAACCTAAGTTCTACAGATACGTTGCCTCTGTGTCAAAAATAATACTTTTCTGTTGCAGAGCTCATTGTATCCTTTGTCATACTAAATTGCTCTTTGTTAGTGCATTTAACTGTCCTCCCTTAAATAAAGTGACAAAATAAAGTTGCTTGATAATATGCACTGTCAAGCAACTTGACAGTGATTTTGTTAAGTATTGATAAAACACGATTGGATCTGTATGATTAGCTTTATCTGGATGCTAAGGAACATTTTGTTGGCTGTTTTCACTGCTATTGTAGGCTGAGCTTTTTGTGTATAGCTATTAATCCTCGATCTAAATGTTACCTTACTCTGACTTTGTAAACGAAATCGATATTAATGCTGGGGCACTAAATGTATCTTAGTATTACTTTACTTTTAGCTTTAAAACATTTTATATCTGTCTCTGAACCTTTTGGCTTATCTATCAAAGTAATTCTGTAAAAAGCTTTGCGCTTGCTGCGTCTTTTCTTGGGTCTAAGGTGGGCCTCTTTTTTTTTTCCCCCCCTTTCCTTGGCTTGTCTCTTCTGCATTAAGGACTCCATCAAATTTGACTGCTTCCAAGCTGACAGGTCCTTCCTCACAGGGTAAAGGCAGTATTGGTGATGAGAGAAATTCTTCTAACAAATATTATCGGTAAGTAGATTGTGAACTTGGAGGAAGAGCTGGGTTATCATATGGAAATATAAAAAAAATAAAATTTGGGGGCTTGGTTGTTTCTGTTTTTTTGGGGGGGTTGTTTTTTTTCTTTTTTGTTGGTTTGTATTTTTAGTTGAGAGTGCTCAAATACTTCTGAGATTAAAAAAATCAGTCAGATATGTATTAAATATGATTTAATAATTTACTTTGCTGTCATTACTCTTCCATGTTCGATTTTATATTTAACATTTCCCAATACCTGTCGTGAAATAGTCTATGCAATTTTTTCTTTAGAAATGTTCTGAAGAACAATCTGTTAAGCTTCATTACAAAATAAAGCAGGTGAAAAATAACATGGAAACATGTTGTAAACCCAGAAATACTGCATTTGGAGAATAAAAAGAAATAATAAATAGGATGGTATAATTAAGAGATGGATGGTGGAAACCAGTGAAGCCTATAAACAGAAAGTATTGCATTTGAGATGTGTTTACAGCAGACTTGCTGGGTAGACTGGATTAGTGGAGACTTTCTAGTTTGTTCTTTCAGTCATCAGTTGAGAATGTTGGTACCTAGTAGAGGTCTTGTGTCTAGAGTCAGTGGGTTACTGTCTCGAAACACTACTACTCCTGGCTAGTTCCCTGCGTGTGTACTCTGAAACCATGGTTTAACACAGCAGCTGCAAGGGTCTTTAAAGGACTGAGCATTTGTACAGAGTTAGTTTTATTTTAGGCATTTTTTTTTCCCAGTCTTGACTTTGCTGCCACAGGGCAAGGCTGATCCTATTGCTGGAGGTACCTGAAGAGCTGACCTAGTTAAAAAGCAGAGATTGTCAGGCATAGCCTGCAGTGTAGGTATGAAATGCTGAGCCCCAGGTTTGGGACAGAAAGGTGGAAGAGAGGGATGCTGAAGAAGTCTTTGTGAGACCATAGCCAGCGTGGACACTGATTTATTCCACCTAGAAAGCAGAGGAAGCTGCTTCATATACAAGCAGCCTGTGTGCTGAAAATGCCCAAGGTGGGGATGTGGGGCCATGAGAGAAGATAGCATATACAGCTTACAGCATGCTGAATTCCTGCATGTAGACAAGTTCCTTTAAAACAGGATCAACTAACAGTTATTAAATGGAAGGGACTTGTTGTCATCCCCCTTTTCCCCCAATAATGCAAATACTCAAGCATTCAAAATAGAGAAGGTAGATAATCAGAAAGCTAGAGCTCTAGCTGTGTGTCCGGTTTTTCAGTTTGATGGACTGCCTCTTAGAATAGAGGCAGGCTCATGGCTCATTAACAGTTTCTCTTGATAACGGCTCCAGTCTTTTTTCTTGCATAGTCATGTCTGTATTCCTGATAATGTAAGCAACCGTCATGAGTTTCACTTGTTTACTCACACACTCTGGGTGTCTGGGTGACTGTTAATGGTTAACATGGTAACCCTTTTTTTATTTTTTTTACCTTTGCACATTTTTTCTTTTTTTCTCTTATAGTAACAAAAGATCAGCCCAAGGGGATCGTTTATCAGCAATAACTATGGCATTGCAATATGGATCAGAAAGTGATGAGGATGCAGCGTTGGCTGGTAGGAACTGAAATGCAGTTTCTCTATTTATTTTCTTTAATTAAAATGTTTGGAATAAGCAGAACCGTAGAGCTCCTGATACATTCACATTCTTTATTTCAAAAATATTTCAAAAACTTTGCAGTGTTTCCAAACTCAGCGTGTAGTTCTGTTAAATCCAATCCCTTTTTCCTCTAATGAATTTATAAATGTAGAGCTGGTAAAATAGGGCAGGCCAAACTTACTTGCAAGTTTTAAATTTAGTGTGTGCATTTCCAATGCTTTAAGAAACTGTTTGTTTTCATTCCTCCTAATATGAAACAGAAGAGGAGACACTGGAGAAGACACTGAGTGCTCGCTGTAGTAAGAGAGATTTACAGTGCTGCAATTCTTTGAGAGAAATCTCACTTGTACTCACTCGCACTGGGTTGTTTTCTCTTGCTCTCTTGTGCCATTGGGTCTTCTAAGTACATGTCAGGTTTTATTTTTATAAGTTGAAGATAATCTATATGAGGCAGAAGGATAGGTAAATGTTAGAAACATCGGTTCTAGCCTAGCAGTTATGAAATATTGCATGAAGGTTTATGTTAAAACAAAAGCACATAAAAAGGCATGCTGTCGTGCAGCATCCTTAGCTTCATAATAAGCATGCTTTAGCATTATACTATAAGCATATATGCTATAGTCTGAACATTATATCAGATATTTCTGTATTGGTCATAAATTGTTATAGGTTGTCTTTTAAGTTAGCCTGTCTTGATAGTTACATTCTCAGTAACTTCTTTGCATTCATTTCAGAGTAGGTTTCCAAAATGTTTTTGTACATACACCGTTGGTTTGTTTACATTACTTCTGTATTGATGTGAAATGATGCATCTCTTCAATATATACTTTTTTGGCATTTATTTCACCCCGGTAATTGAATTGTACTCACCACTGTTTTCCAGTGGGTGGATATGCTGTCAAATTTTTTTGGGTCATTTTAGATTTTGCTGCAAGTAAAAGCGTTTTTATTCCTGGTTAGCCCTGAGTTCAGTTATGGCTTCAGAGCAGCTGCTTTCTGGGAGGTGTGAGGAATATTTATTAGCTTGTTTCAGTGTGATAGTTAGCTGCTGGTTTTGCAAACTGTTATTCTGTAAAAATGCATAGCTTTTCACATCTGTATATGATTTAAATTCTTGAAGTGATTTAGCCACTTTCGGGTGCCATCTTGATTATGTACATGATTGTGTTTTTCATGGGGCTTTTGTTATGCATCTGAGATTTTTGTCTTGTTGCTGTTGAAGTTGTTCTGTCTTTATTGCATTCACCTAAGAGGTAATATCCATTTTTTTTGGCAGACCTCCATCAGCCATTAAGATTTTCTATCCCTCCAACACACTGTTTGAACATCCCTATGCTTTCAGGCTCTGGATGATAAGTATTTTCATTTAAACCAAGTGGTCTTTTTATTAGTTGCTTTGGTATCTTATCTTTTTTTCCTTCCTCTAACACTCATTAAAATAAATGAGCACCAGGCTGCATGACTGAACATTAAGAGAACTTCATCCTTCTCGATACAGAGAACTAAATCTTTGTCAGCTTCTTTGGTTGTAGCAGTTGCCTAAGCAATGAACAGTGTCTGTTTCCGACTTGGGGTTTATCCTCTCGGTTTCGTAGGGTGTCATGGTGAGATGAAGCTTGAAGATGATTTCCAGCTCAAATGTACTAGGACACAGGCAGCTTCTGCATTCCTTGCTCCTCACTAGAAATCTGTTAAGCGGGCATAGATGGTCATTATGTATTGTTTATAAATAAGTATTTAATTTTGTAAACAAAGCTGTTTTATTTATTTCATTTAGAACTGTTTTAAGACTGGATGCTTCTTTTGGTTTTACTAGCATCTGTCTTCAGTTAGACTTTGAGCATTCATTGTTGTCTAGGTGCTTTGGGACCACAAAAGAGACAGTGTTTAAAGGAAATCAATTTCTGAGTAAAGACTAATTTTCTTTCATATACTTTCAAATACTCTCCTCTGTCCCCTTTTTCTGCCTTATCATTGAGTAAGAGTACATGTATATGATATATGCATTTATATGTTGTAATAGATAGTCAGTTCCATTTGTGAGGTGTAAAAGGTGGGTTCCTCCTTTCTCAGTGAAGTCAGAGTAACGTTACTCCATAATGAAGCTGTCCCTCATTATGAAACAGTCACTGTGGTATGGAATGAGCAGCGGGAAATACATTTAGTTTGGGACTGTTGAATGGCATATATTTGTGGTTATCGTTTACTATGTGTTTTGTGGTTTGGTTGGGTGTGGGGTTTTTTGGTTTGTTTTTTCTTTTTTTTTTCTTGTATCTGCTAACTGTAGTTGTGGTAGCAGCTTCATGAAAGGGGAATAACTTGACTGTTACTCTCCACTGTCAGCGTATGCTTGGTGAGGATATTATACCTGTTGCTACCACATATTAAAGAATCTACAGTCTTACATTAGATTGTTCGTAGCAAAACACAGGTTTTTCTGTCTTCTGATCTGAATAATATGTTGTTCTTCAGTTCTTAAGATAACAGATTTCATATTAGAACACTATCATTTTCTGAATATGTAAGAATATATAATGTTTGACACATTGCTTTTAAAGAACTTACACATCATGATGAAAATATTCATAGCTGTATTACAATATTATGTAAACACTTCCCTTTTAGCCCCTGTTTAATTTACTTGGATTTTTATTCTAGGGAATGCCTTGTGTTCTACTTTTAGTACAAAGGAAGTACATTTCTTATTTAGGGTATTGAACTGCTTTGTTGCTGGCTGCCCCATGTCAGAGAACAGCAATATGCTTGACTAGTTTCTAATTTTTTCTCTTTCATAAAAACAAGTTGTTCTGCTTGTTCTGTTCTGTTTCTTACTTTTTGATGGAGACTAGGAAATAAACCATTTGAGTAAACAAACTGAACTGAACTGTTTCAGTAAACAAAACCAAAGACAGTATTTTGCTGCATAATCTATTTTAGAAACATACTTTACCTGATAGCATTCTCTTAGCTGTTAGCATTTATCTCTCTGTTCAGGTTGATACGTTAGGTACAGGAAAATGTAGTGCTTACCTCCAGTCTTTTGTTTCTACCTGAGTTATTCTGTCTAGCTCCTGCTTTGCTGGCTACTGTGTAGTAGATACTAGGCCATTAAGTGATGCTGACTGGCATACAGATACATAATTAGGATAATTTTGAGTGTCCTCCCTGAACCAGCAATGAACATCTTCGTTATGTGTTTGCACGTGTACTGAGATCTGTTTGGGTTTTAGCTTGCATCTGACTTGTCTGGTAGGTCCCATACATCGTATGCTCACGTAGATCTGCAGTGTTAGACTGCAGAGGCAAAATGATAGTACTATGTTGTTATGCAGTCAGAGTGTCCCCTGGCTTTGTTATCATTTCAATACGTCTTTGCTGAACTCAGATAAGAAAGCCTGAAACATTGCCAGCTTCCAGTGAGCAATAGTGAAAATGCCAGCTGGAAACTTGGTGTGTTAGAGAACTGTCTTTTGTGTAACTGAATTACCCAGTGCGTCATCTGCCAAGCTTTCCTTCAAACTTTAACTCATAAGAGGGGAAAAAAGGTGAATAATTTAACTCTAGTATGTGCAAAACCACATAGATGTTGTTATGCCTGTGTGCAAGGTACAAATTATACCATTTGTGTTACTGAGAGGCATGGAAGGGTTGACCATTTATTGTTTCCCATCCCGTATTTCCACTACCAGTGTTTTTTCAGGTCTTTTTTTTTTTTTTTTTTTCTGTTGTTCATGTAATGTTTCTCCTATTTTTATCTGCAGTAAACACTTGTTCTTCATAGCATTCCTTTAATTCATCCTAATCCTGAAGCATAATATATGCTTCATATAGATAACTAGAAGAGTTTGCTATAAAATTGGTAAATACTTTATTATGAAAAGCTGATGTTAATTATAATTCTAAAATATTTATTTCTCTTTCATTTTGCTGCATATATTAGAGGTGGATCTTCAGCCTTTAGTGTTATTTTTTTCTGCTAAACTTCACAGTTTTTCAGTTGAGCTGCAATTAATATGGTCTAAAGGATTATAGAAGTTTTGAAGTCACCTTTTTGATTTTTAATTTGGCCATTTTGCTTAACTGGCTAGGCACCTTTGAAAATTCCAGACATGGTTTGTCAATTTGTATTCTTGTAGTGAACTCTTGTCAGATAGCAGAATGGTGGTAGTTCAATATACAAACGTATTTGGCACAAATACCAGTATTAATGGTTTGATGGGTAAATAAGGATGTAGCTGGTTTATAGCTAGTGTGTGGTTGAGTAGTCCTGTTATATAGTCTCATGTATGAACACTTCTCACCACTTGTAGGTGGGAAGGGTGTATTACTGGTGGCAGAACTGAAGTCTCATCTGGTAAGAGAGATTGCAATACGATAAAATACCTTTTTTTTTTTTTTTTTTTTTTTGGCAGATTGAGGCTCATAAGGTATTTTTGTGATGTCCTTTTCTGAGTATGAATCTGACTGCCAGAGAGTGGCTGAATGTCCCCAGTTGAAGGACTGCCTTTTCTTCTGGTTTAGATCTTTATCCATTTGAAAAGTCAACCAAAAAACCCACTCTGAGTTGTTCTGCTGAGTGTCCTGTTTTAACTTTCTCTCTGTGCAGCTGCTGCTCGTTATGAAGAGGGAGAATCTGAAGCCGAGAGCATTACTTCCTTCATGGACACTTCTAATCCTCTTTATCAGCTTTATGACACAGTTAGAAGTTGCCGAAATAATCAGGGCCAGCTCATATCTGAACCCTTTTTCCACTTGCCCTCCAAGAAGAAGTATCCTGATTATTATCAGCAAATTAAAGCACCTATTTCATTGCAGCAGATCAGGTAAGAAAACAGAATGCAAACTATATCTGGTGGGAACCTATTCAAGGGTTTCTTCTATTTCAAGAATCCTATCTCATGGTAAAGTTGTCGATACTTAATGTAGTGTATACCATCATTCCTCTACATTTGGTCGCTTCTTGTTTCAACTCAGTCTGCATCAATCTTTTGAGTATCTTTCATAGATGGCTATAGTTGGGTTTGTTTTCCATGGAGTTTCATTTGTAATGTGCCTGAAAGGTTGCCATATCAGTAATTCTGAAGGCTAGGTGGGCAGCAGAAATGAAAGCTTTTGCAGAACCCACCACTATTCTCTTTCCTTGACCCTGATGGCTTGGTTACCTCTTACTGCTATGTTTTTTAAATTAATAGTCTTCAGCAACGTGAATTGTAGAAAGGTAGTTGCAATTACATTCCTTTTATTTAGGTCACAGTATAGGTATGGAGAAGAATTATTTTCATTCATGATGTAGCTAGTCTGGACTGAAGTATGGAAGCAGTATACCATTTGTAAATCCAGGAGCCATGAAATGTTCATCAACTGGGTAAAAAGAAGTGAGCAGTAGCTTTCTTTAACTAGGTCCAAGATAAGCTAATGTGATGGATATATGTCAGAGTCCTGAGTCCATTAATAGACCTTAGTGGCACTGACCAGCCTCAGGTGGCCCTGGCCTCCTGCCCAGTGGCCCCTGGGGCTCCAGTTCTTGCCTGAGTTACACTGCCAGAGTGTTGGTCCTCCAGTGTTAGTGAGTGAGGACTGGACCTTAACACTGTTCATGTGTTTGTAATCCACTCTAATACATAGGTCTGTAAATTTTAGTTATACCATAATATGGTCTGCTAAACTTGGTATAATTATTGAATAAGTGGTGTCTTTGTGAAATCAGAAAGTAACAGAAAGCTACTTTTAAAAAAAAATTTAGCCTGTCAGAGGGTGTTTTGCATGTGCTGGGGAAGAAGTATGGAGCTGCCACACTGGTTATCTATCCATCAGGGACTTTAAAGCATTTTTTCTTATGTCTTAGTACAGCTGTTGGCTTGGCAAGGAAAGTGTCTTGTCTTGAACTAAGTACAAAATGTACTTGAAAGAAAAAAAAGAAAAAGGTGAAATTGAGAAAAATCATTGACAGTTGTCAGGGAGCTTATTGTCTAAATGTACTAAAGAGTATTGGCTCAAATTATGTATAAACATATTTAATTGGGAGAGACTTTCCATTAAAAATACAGTCCATGTCAATTATAGAAGGAATAATTTGCCACAGGGAGACAGCTGTGTTTTCTGCTTTCCTTACAGTGTAGGCAGGTTGCATCTGGCTATGTGAGCAGAACAGAAATTGCATGCAAATGTATGAAGAGCTGTAGAAAAAAATGATTTATCTTATTGCCTGTCCCTTTCTATTTTCTAAGCTCTCAGGCAGTCTTTTTGGAAATAGTGTTTGTAGTTCACAAGTTAAAGTACAGTATTTATAATAGTCCAACTTCTTTTAGCAAATTCTGAAGTTCAACTGTTCTTTAAATTACCACATAGTCTTCATTTCTTACTATACTTAAAAAGCTTTGAAGTCATGCATCTGTGTACTTAATTTTATGTGCTTTGGAGAAAACTGAAGCTAGCATGGTTTTACTGGTATCATAAATATGTCACTCACTAGGGATGGAGTTTTTTTGTGAGGGTTTTTTTTTTGTTGGCAGGGTTTTTTGTGTTTTGTGGTTTTGGGGTTTTTTTGGGATGTACATACAAAGAGCATATCTTCCGTTCACAGATGGGGACAGAAAAGTTAATTGTCCTAGTGAAAAGGGTGAAGGCGTTGGAGTAAAGCCTGGCATTTCTGTCTCATACCTGTTTCACTTTGGCATCTGGCTACCTAGGCTACCCTGCCTGAGTGAACTCTGGAATGTGTGGCTGTTGCAAATTTTTCAGCTAGTCATATAGTTCAGGAGTTTGTGCATGTTAAATGCAGGAAAAGCCTTAGAAAATAACACGTGATTTCTAGAGGGAGAGTAGGGGTATGTGTTGTTTTAATGAGATGTACATTATACCTATCCCAGCCTCTGTCACTTTATGAACATTACGAACCTCAGTCATTTGAGCTGAGATCCTGGATGTGGGCGGTAATCCTGCTGATGGCTTTAGTTTTCAGCTGGTTTCCTCCTGACTTACTCTTTACAGAATCACAGAATAGCTGAGGTCGGAAGAGAGACCTTCCAGTCCAACCTCTGGCTATAGCAGGGCCATCCAGAGCCAGTTCCCCAGGACTGTAGCCAGTTGGGCTTTGAATATCTCCACAGATGGAGACTCTGCAGCCTCCCTGGGCCTGTGTTTGACCATTTGACCCTCACAGTAAAAAACCCAAAAAACCCCCAAAACCGAACACAGGTTTGGGTTGGTTTTTTTTCCTTGTGTTCAGATGACATTTCCCGTGTTTTACTTTTTCCCCTTGCCTCTTGCCCTGTCAGTAGGCACAGCTGAGAGGAGTCTGGCTCCCTCTTCATTCTGTCTCCTCCACCCTGCCTCAAACAGGACAAAACACAGAGCTCTAGAACAAGAATAGCCTTTTTAAAAGAAAGCCATGACACTGTGAAGGCTGTGACTTTTAGGTGTGGTAAAAGTGTGTGGTGTGGAGGTTATTTTGCAAACTTAACCTTGCTGGTGAAAAGTCATTCTGTAATTATAAATGACCAGAGGAATAGTTGGGAAATAACACAGCAGAATGTGTTCAGTTACCTGGTACACAAGCACTAGATCCTGGCATGCTTACAAGAACTGTGTTCCTTACTAAATTTTACAGCGTTGGTATGATCCTGAAGGCAAGTGGGTCAGGCTTTTCTACAGCAGAGAAGGGAAGCGCTCCAGGGAATCCCCTGGTAGCAGTTGCCTCCTAATACGTATGTGAGGCCAACGTGGGTGCACAGGCACTGAATCAGTGGGATTTAAAAAAGTGCATGGATCTGGCATAAAACACGGTTAGTTTTGTGTGATGTCTACTATTTGCAAATTGTAAATGCTTTTTTCTTATCAACATCCATCCTGTCAGATAACTGTCTGCAATGTAGGAATCTAAATGTTAACATTTCACTGTATTGAGATGTGTTCAGGTGCTCCTGAATCTGTGAAATTTGTGGTGACTCTTGTTGCCTTTGGATTAAATAATATTTACTTGAGTTGAACTTCTAGTAAATATGATCATCTCATCAAGCATATTTTGCCTTATAATTTGATAACTTTTAGTAATACAGCACATAAAGGAGTGGAACTTACCTTGAAATAATGGAGACTGCTGTCTAGGTTAAAGCCTGAATGGTTAATGTAGAGAACTTTTTTTTTTTTTTTTTTTTTTTTTTAACAGCTTAAGCCCACTACAAATTAAGTTCCTAATTAAAAAAGTAAAAATTTACTTAAAGATTTTATTATTACATTGACTTTGGAAAAATAATATGCCACTGTGATACAGTTTGCTTAAGTTATGAATAAGTCAATTCAGAAAATATTCTCTACAGAGAACTTCATTTCTCTGAAATATTTAGAACACCTTGTAAATTTTCACTTCATCTAAAATTTAGCAGTTCTTTTAGTCCTGTTTTCACTTAATATTTATTGAATATTGTACATTTTAAAAATCTTCTGTCCGTATGACCAGTTTTCCTACCTTAGCAAGTACTTCAGTGCATATTGTATGGAAGGCCTTTACAAAATCACATACTCAAGTGAATAAGGTTTCCAACATACTTCTGTAAAGATAATTGTCATTCCTCAACAAAGCATTTGTCAATGCCAAATGCCTTTCTTTATCGCATGCATTCTGTGTTCCTATGTTTTTTTCCCCAAAGAGGCTGGACTAGCACTCCACCATTTCAGAACAAGAGAAAAGTAGTTCCATTACAACTGTTTTTAGCCATGGTTTTGAATATTTTTTTTCCTAGGAATTTTTAGACATAGTGTGTGACTAATAAGTTGGATCTTTTGATTTGACATTGCCTTTTTGTCATGGCAATTTAATTGATACTCAAACTCTGTTGCTTTTGGGGGTGTGTGTGTGTGTTAGGGTTTTTTATTATTGTTACTTGTATTTTTTACTGATCTAGGGAAAATTATATTAAATCTTTTTTTTTGGAATTGCAGAGTAAGTGAAACTGATAGGAAAACCTTTTGATTATCTGTTGCTTCAGTTGGAAACATTAAAAATAATCTAAAAAATAATGCATAAAGTTTTGCAAAATACCGATGTCTTAAATCTTTAAAAAGATACATGAACCTAAAATGGTTCGTTCCAAATGAGTGACAAGTAATTTTCTCCACATTTTACATTTAGGATATTTGTCCAAAAATGTTTGGTGTGTTTGTGGGGGTTTTTTTGGTTGGGTTTTTTTCTCATAGTCATTGAGGACAAACTAGTTCTTCAGCTCTGAAAGAAATGAAAAATAAATACACTACATTTCAGTATGGCCCATACAGCTGCCATCAAGGCAACATGCAGTTAGTTGGATGTTTCCTGCAAGATATATTTTCATCATGATAGCTTTATAGACATGTGCACTTCTCAGTAGTTTTTATAGCAGTACCAGCTCTGTGCCACATTTAATCAAACCCTGATTTCCTTGTCCTTGGCTGACCAGTGAAGAGTCCTGTTTAATACAAGTTTAATGTTGTTACTCTTTGTTCGCTAGTTCAGCTGTAAGGTCACATTGACAGGTAAGGTTTGGGACTAAAAGATGCTATATTAAATATATTTTGTGGTAGTGCTTATGCTCCCTCAGGCACGTTCACCTTCAGCTGGGTGCTGTAGAACCAGACTAACTGGTGGATGTGACAGGAGAGTGAGTGAGGGAGATGTGAAGGAGGATGACTGCATTTTGCAGTTGTGATAGGGTTTGGTTTTTTTGTTATTGCACATTGCTGTTTTCTGTCTGTTTAATGAAGTGTTGGGAGGTTTAAAAAATGTTGGCTAGAACTTTCACCACTTGTGCAAGGAAAGAGAACACATTAAGTTGTTGGCAAACTTAGTATACTGATTCATCTGTTTAGCATATGAAAAATGACTTTTTTTTTTTTTTTTTTCATTCATCCTTTTCGAACTGTTTTCATGCGAAATGCACTTTGCAGGTAGCCCCAATTGACAACCAGCTGGTTTTAAGAGAAGGCAAAAATTGGAGGGGGGTTAACATGAGGGGGTTTGGGCACTTTTAGTTCTCACTGCAGATGGGTGGAATCGATGTG
>KL256387.1:26219-51167 GCA_000699545.1 Podiceps cristatus
GTTTGTGGCTGTGCAGAGCTGACCTGTCTAATTGACATCTTACCCAGGCCATACAGGTCCCTGCTGAGGTGTATGGGAGTAGTCTCAGCAGGCTGTGCTTCTACCTCATCTGTACCACGTCTCGTCTGAGTATGAAAACAGGTCTTCAGTCTGCACAACTTACAAGAGGGCAGCTTTCAGGATTACTAAAATAATTCTTTAAGAGGAGATATGTTTCCCTAATATAGTTACAAATGGAAGATGTTACTGCAGCATCAGAAAAAGAAAACACATTCTTGTAATTAGAGCTCTTTCAGCACTGATTTATTGTGAAAATGAAGATATTAAAGAACTGTTTTGCAATGTATAACTTGTGAAATATCTGATTGGTATTTCTCTTTTACAGAACAAAACTGAAGAACCATGAATATGAAACTTTAGATCAGCTGGAGGCTGATCTGAACTTAATGTTTGAAAATGCCAAGCGCTACAACGTTCCTAATTCTGCCATCTATAAAAGAGTACTGAAAATGCAGCAAGTTATGCAGGTATGTGGAGTAGAACAATCAAAAGGATATAACTTCACATGTGAATTTATTTCCCTAATGAATGTTTTTCCAAAATATTTTTTAACTAGACCTGTATTTGCAGTAGTATTTTCTTGCTTGGGGGGGAAGTAAGGGAATGAAGAGCATCATAGGGTGAGTTTTCTTCAGCACACCTTCTGCCCTCTGTGATTTCTTCTGGTCACTTTTCTTCCTTACTATGACTCTTAACCTAATTAAGTTGTGAGAAAATTGATGATGCAGGGGTTTTTTTTAGGGTTTACAAGTAATTGGAAGATGCTAAACTACTTTAAATTTAAAGAAGTGTTCTAGCTAAGTGCCGCAGTCTGAAATGGCATTGTTTTAAAATTGATTCCTCAAACGTTTTTCCGACAGTTAGAAAGAATTCTACTGCTATTTTATGTCTGCTGACTTGTATTAAATAAACCACTGGAAATATTTTGATGGTGGTTTAGCCTCAGATCCCATAGTTCCATCTTTCTTTGTGCATCTGATCTCTTCTGATGTTTAGTATTGTTCAATGTCCAGCAGTGAGTTTGGCTTCAGGGATTTCTTCTTTTTTTTCAGGCAAAGAAGAAGGAGCTTGCTAGGAGAGACGACATTGAGGATGGGGACAGTATGATTTCTTCTGCTACATCTGATACTGGAAGCTCAAAAAGGAAAAGGTATGCACTTCTGTAATTCCTGCAGACCATGATATTGCTATATCTTTTATTTGTTAGAGAGTATTAACCCATGGTTTTTAGCATTTGTGTAAGGATTTGTAGTTCTGAAACTTAACCTCATTAAGTGTTTGTTCTAATTAATTCAAAACTATTTGCTGACTTTATTTTCCCTTTTTTTGCCTATTAGTTGGCAGATGTAAACATCAGTTCAATTAGTGGCTTGGACACTGTAGTTGCACTGAATTAGGTAATTTTGTCAGTCGATTTCAGGATTTTTATTTGTGGGGTTTCTTTTTTTGGCATGGTGTGTAGACTGTCTTTGCAGGTTGTTAGCAATTATTGATTCTTTTCTTCTTTTCTACTACTTCTCCAATATATAACTATTTAGGTAGTTTGGGTAGCAGTTACAGAATGTAGTTAAAGTTATAACTATAGTTCAGTTAATTTTTTGAAAGTTAATAGTTTTTTACTCTACAAGTATTTTTATTTGGTGAAGTCTCCTGGCATAAATACTTTCGTTTTCCATGACCTGAACTCTTCTTGAAGAATTTTCATCATTGATGTTAGAGGTTAGCTTCTCTCACCCTTCTGAATTTGCAGTCTTCGGTTACTTACCTGTCAGCAGCTGGGCTGAAGAGGGTGGTATTGGACAAGTAGATAGACTGAGTATAATAGTTGATTATTCTGGATACTGTAACTTAAACAAAATTCACAATGATTTAAAAATATCCTCTTTTAGTGAGAAATTAAAGATGGTTTATGGAAAGTATTCTTTAACAATGATAGCTGTTGTGTAATTAATATTAGTGATGTATTTCACTCCGACAAGTGATAGTTTCTCTAGTCTGCCTCGTGGTATCATTTAAAAGAAGTTCCAGCTTCTGATAATATTATTGCAATAGTAGCAACTACCAGTGTAAAACAGTAATGCATTATCTTTCTTTGGTGTTGCTTATGACCTTCAGCTTCATGTATTTTTAATTCTTTTTGTCAAAATGACAGCAGTTGTGGGGGGAGGAAGGGAATGAAAGGGAACATTAGCAAAGATTCACTTAAGAGCAATCAAGTAAGTGCAGCCATGTACACTTGTAAAAAATCTGCAGAGAGAAAACATTGACATGGATTTAAGAGGAGATGGTCGAGGGGTGCTAAGAAGAGGAAAAGTAGGAGAATGGTGAGACAGACCACAGGACTAAATGAAGATCAGGAAGGAATGAATTGGAAAAATTGCTAGTTTTGCGATCTTCAGATTCAAAGAGAACTACTAACCTGATCAAGCAAGTCAGACTGTCACCAGTGTCCTTTTACTCTATGTTGCTTTTGAACACCCTTGTCATCTAAAAACATTAATAGAGGAAAAAGTTGTGTTCATAGGTAAGGGAAATCAAAATGATTTTATTTTCTTCATGCCTGAAGAGAACCTGAAATTGCTTTTGATGTTGTCAGTTCAATACTTGTTACAGTTTCACTTGCTGAGTACAGGAAGTAAAAGAAGATTGTAAATGCTGCTGATAGCAGAAGTGAAACACTGAGAGGAATTCTAAAATGTTGCTGAAAAGGGAAAATAATAACCCAGGCAAAAATCAGCCCATTGGGAAAATAATAGTGACACAGAAGAAAGTTGTTTAAATGTCCCTTTTTTTTTTTTTTGTATCAGATGCATTACCTGAATCTTGAGTATTGGCAGGCCTTTTACTATTTCTGCTTTGGTTTTGCTTTACTTACTTTCATTGAACTACATGTTAAAACTTGGAAACATTTTAAAATGTGGAATTTGGAAGCATGTGTCTGTTCTGGCATTGTTCAGCTGCTGTTGTGAATCACTAACATTTTCCAGCAGTGAGGATATGCAGAAAACAGTTTTTAACCTATACAAGATACATTTTGAATTTTCTCATGTTGTGACATTAATTTTCATTAGTTATTTTACTGACCTCACCAAGGAGCAAAAGGTGTCTGAGGCATGAGGCTATGCTGAATTAGATATATTTTACATGGAGGAAGGAAAGATCCAGATAATGGAAAATCTGTGATGCAGTTTGGTTTCTAGTAAGTTGTACAGTGATGTTTTGCACATTCTGCAAATGAAGATAGTTGTTGTTGTCTTTACAGGTAATATAGTCAAAGTTATAAATACCTGAATAAGTCTTACAGAGACTGCAATTGGAGGCTGGTTTAAAAGTACTTTGTAGAGAGTGCATTTCTAAGAATACCATGGTATCTGAGCTGAGGTTATACATTATTAACGTAAGCTTTCCTCTCCCTTATGTGCTTTGCTTATAGATCATGTAGTATATGTACAGGGAGCCACACATAGCTGTTTTCCTCATAAGCTGTGCCTTGGTTGTGCTGTCAGATTTCTTGAGACAACCGTAATAGTTACATGGAAGATGACTAAAGTTTGTGGTGATAGCATGTATGTGGCCTTTTTCTTTCATTTGCAGTTTTGGTGAGCTTTATTGACTTGTAACTTCATTTGACTGTGGTTGACAGATATTTAAGCAATTCAGACCCTTCTACTGCATTCTTGATGTCCTGATTTTTCTTGTATCTGGTACTGAAAAAGATACAGAATTACTCTGAGATAAAGAGCTCCTCTTTGATATTCTGTATTCAGCAGAGTTGGTCATGAAGATACTGGCTGAGGGTTTTTTCCCTGTTTGCACTAGACCTTGTCCTGGATTCAAACACCTAGACCTGACTGATCTGTTTTCTCTGTGGCTGGAAAGTGCTTAGAGCTCCTTTTGACCTTTTCATTTTTGAAAAGTAGTTATTTGTTTTTTTCTGTAGAACACTTAAACTCAAGGTGAATGAGAGAAAAATCGTATCTTAAAGTTTATTGTCTATTTAGCAGAATACCAGTTATGATGCTGTCATTATTTGCAAATGGACCTATGTTTCTATGTCATTTTGATATTACTGTTGAAAGTGGGGAGAAAAGAGCCCCTGACATTTATTATTTTCCTTTTTGTTCTTCTCCTTAACCTAACAGTAAAAAGAATATACGAAAGCAACGAATGAAGATCTTGTACAATGCAGTTCTGGAAGCTCGAGAACCGGGCACAGGCAGACGGCTCTGTGATCTGTTTATGGTTAAGCCATCCAAAAAGGACTATCCCGACTATTATAAAATTATCTTGGAGCCAATGGACTTGAAAATGATAGAACACAACATCCGCAATGATAAGTACGCAGGGGAAGAAGCCATGATTGAAGACATGAAGCTCATGTTCCGAAATGCAAGGCATTACAATGAGGAAGGCTCCCAGGTAGTGTTTTGATTCTGCAGTCACACTTACCTCTCTGCTTCTTTGCAGATATTTAAGTTATGTTAGGACGATTTAGTTTTGGCTATTACTCACATTATTTGTGATAATTGTTTATTGAACTAAGATAGAAATGTGACTTTTTCTTTCTGATGTTTTTTTAAATTCTGTCTTTGTCTATAGTTGTATAAGTGTGAAATGCAACATGCTCCTTTGCGAAGATTAGACTTACTTGTTAGCTAAGCTTGTTCCTCCCCTACAAAGAATGTCAACTTAATGTTTCCTAGTAAGTTTTTTAAAAAAAGAGGCTGGTTACTAAATTCTCATTATTCATTCTCAGTTAATCACATGAAGGTATTTGCACAGTGAACAGTCATCAGCATGTGATTTGAAGCTCAGAACCTCTGAGAAGGGATGTCTTAGATGGAAAGAAAACAGCTTGGTTTTCATGGAAGTGAAGCGCATGGGAGATCAGACTAGATGACCTGACTTGTTTGGTCTAGCAAAATGAGTCTGAAAGGAATATGCTTTTCACTTACAAATATATTGCAGGGTGTTCCTATATTGTGATGTTTCTCAGCTAGCAAGCATGATGTTGTGGAACAGAGTGGTGGTAAGAAACCTCCAGCTATTTCTAATGAGGAGCTTTACTGTACAGGACTTTATGATGAGGTTGCGTTCACCAGGGTTAGATCTGAAGACCCAGGAGGACTGTTCTAGTCCCTTGTACCTTGATGAAATCACAGTAGTTCAACATCTGTTGTTATTCAGCACATGGTTTGATGAGGAAGCTGACAACTGCACCTTGCCATTTTGTTGTGTTTGGAATAGAAATGCAGCTTAATCGGATAATTCATTCAAGATTTATATCTCCCTGATTTACATGGTGTTCATCAGTTCTTCTTACCTGTATAAGTCTATTAAGGGTGTACATTTCAGAAATAAGGCCTTCTTTTTAATCAAATACTTGGTTTTGCCTTCAGCTTTTTCAAACTAACGTTTGAATTTTTCTTGAGGACTAGTTCTACGCTAGTCTAAAGACAGTAAGCCTTGTTTTGGTTTGGTTTTTGATTACTTTACTGATTAATAGGTATACAATGATGCCCATATGCTGGAAAAGATCCTTAAAGAAAAAAGGAAAGAACTGGGACCCCTAGCTGAAGATGATGATGTTGCATCCCCTAAACTAAAGCTAAGTAAGGCAACTTTGTACATTTCTCTGCCTCATTTCAATGCTTACGAAAACACAACAATACAGATTAACAAATCTTCCATTTAGAACAGATGCAATCTGCAAATTTACACTGACGTGCAAAGTGGAATTATATTTTCAAAATCATGATAGCAATGATGTGCTTATATGTGCATATAATAGAATTTAGTTGTATATAGCATCTTCTAAGAAACTTAACTTAGAATGAAGAAAACGTAGGAATGGTTGGATTGACTGGTGTTTAGTCATGTGGTGTTATCCAAATGTTAGATGCTGCATCATGTGCTCAGTAACACTTCATTAGCACACTTAATGTGTGCTACTGGGATTGCTTACAAGTAATGTGCTTCTCAAACTGACCAAAGCTCTTAATTTCCCTGGTCAAATGTCTGGGATTTCCACAGAATGATAGAAGAAATGTGAGCTTTATTTGGAATATTATTGAAAGCCAAGGAAAACACAGAAACAAAATTTGCAACCATGTCTGTTCCTACACCTGTTGCCCTTAAAAACTAGGTTTGCTACTATTGAAGTCTTATGTCCCCTTAATATGTGTTCAGAACTTAGCAAACCGAGAAGGTTAATATTGCACAGAAAGGCTTAAAGAACATAACTTCACACAGCCTTTAAATAGAAATGTACGGCTCTTAGGTAAGGTACAGGTAGTAGAGAATTCAGACAGAGGCTATGAAGTACAGTAAGAGAGATCCTGAATTAACCAAAAAGCTAATCTGATTGATAATTTCATAGGAGGACTTATTTTACATTTTTCTGTAATTTGGAATAAACCTGTCATAAAGGAATCTGATAATATTTAAAATGTTTAATTTTAGTGACAGCAAAAACCCTGTGATGACTGGATTTTTAATGGCTGTAGAGAGAAATAAATTCATATAGAGCTAGTAAGACCAAATTGAATTTAGAGGAGCTATTAATGACATTAGGTAGGAAAAGATGTTTTCCATGCTTCAGTCTGAAGAGACCTTCACCAAGTGGACCACATAGGAACATATGATTCTCTGTTTACCAAAAATAACATATAAAATAATTCATACAATTATGAAAAATAAAGGAATCTGCAACTTGGAAGGGGCTACATCTGTGAGACTTCTGCTCATACCGTAAAGTGGTTCTTCAATAAGCAATTCTCCAACGGAAAGATGATGGACAAAGAAGTGTGCAAGCTCTGTTTTTGTAATGTGTTTTGGTTTTTTTTGTTGTTTTTTTTCTTCCTTTTTGTCTGCTTAGGTAGAAAAAGTGGCATTTCTCCTAAAAAATCGAAATACATGACTCCAATGCAACAGAAACTGAATGAGGTGTATGAAGCAGTTAAGAATTACACAGATAAACGAGGCAGGCGACTGAGCGCCATCTTCTTGAGGCTGCCATCTCGGTCTGAACTTCCTGACTATTATGTCACCATTAAAAAGCCTGTTGACATGGAAAAGATCAGAAGTCATATGATGGCAAATAAATACCAGGATATTGATTCCATGGTAGAGGACTTTGTAATGATGTTCAATAATGCTTGCACATACAACGAGCCAGAATCTTTGATTTATAAAGATGCTCTGGTTCTGCATAAAGTTTTGCTTGAAACTCGGAGAGAAATAGAAGGAGATGAAGATTCTCATGTGCCCAATGTCACTTTGCTAATTCAGGAACTTATCCATAACCTTTTTGTATCCGTTATGAGCCACCAGGATGATGAGGGCAGATGCTACAGTGACTCCTTAGCTGAGATTCAAAAATTGATCCCAACTTCCCAAATAAACCTCCTCTAACTTTTGATATTATCCGAAAAAATGTTGAAAATAATCGCTATAGAAGATTGGACTTGTTCCAGGAGAATATGTTTGAGGTACTGGAAAGGGCAAGGAGAATGAACAGGTGAGTTAAAGCCATATTTTTTTTTTATTTGTCTTATTGCATGAGTTTTGCATGTTAACATTAGACAAAGGCTGAAGTTTTCTTAAGATGCTTGCTTTCCTTGATGTGGATGTTTAGAAAACTAAATCTCAAAGTCTCTATCAGGTCTTTGGTGGAATGTATGCTTTTGTTTAAAAACAAGGAATAAGTTAGGTTTCTGCCATGAGATAATTTTAATGTTAACCTTCCAAAGGTACACCTCATGAAAACCAGGTTTGTGCTAACTTTCAAAATGAAAAAAACACTGTTTGCTAACTGCTTGACTAGTGGATTACTCTTTTGGAGTAATCACAGTTGTATGAGTTATGGTAATACGGTGCAAGAACTATGAACACTTTCAACTTCTTGCAG
This sequence comes from Podiceps cristatus, assembly GCA_000699545.1. Taxonomy (NCBI): domain Eukaryota; kingdom Metazoa; phylum Chordata; class Aves; order Podicipediformes; family Podicipedidae; genus Podiceps; species Podiceps cristatus. The sequence goes on from KL256387.1 coordinate 34,189, forward strand.
TGGTTTACTTGCATTAGGTAGAGTACTTGGGGATGTGCAGGTGAGATCTCGACTCTGAAGGAGAGGAGTTAAAAAATAATATTAAAACATCTACTAACAGGAGTATGGGTAATTAAAAGGAGTCAGTTTTGGTAATAATAATGTTATTACTTAAGCTTTCAGAAGTTAACAGATTGTAGAGGTCCAGTGGTAAGTAGTTTTGGTTGCAGTCAGTTACGTTTGATTTTTCTGGTATTTCAGAACCAGTGTATACAAAAATGCTGTTTTAGGTGAACTATAATACAAACTGACAGCAGAGCAGCAGGTGGATCATGACTTGCCAGTATTGTCTGCTGCTTTTTATGAATAAGCACAGAAATCTATTGGTAGAATGAAGCTTTAGTTTTATCACTAAGTGTGTCAATTGATGGGTATGTGTTTAGGATCCTGTTTGACTTTGCATGAATTATGTTTCTGCCCTGTTGTATGTGTTTTTGTACAGGACTGATTCAGAGATTTATGAGGATGCAGTTGAACTTCAGCAGTTCTTTATTAAAATTCGAGATGAACTTTGTAAGAACGGAGAGATTCTTCTGTCACCTGCTCTCAGCTATACCACCAAGCATCTTCACAATGATGTAGAAAAAGAAAAGAAGGAAAAGCTGCCCAAAGAAATAGAGGAGGATAAACTCAAAAGAGAAGAGGAGAAGAGAGGTAGCTACTTTCTTTTCATTCATTTTAAATGTGTTAATTAAAAAATGTACTTATGCATATTACACAGACAGCAATAGGAACTGTCGTGTTGGGAAAACCCACATATTTCTTTTTCTTAACCTTCATTTTTGTCAGTCACCACAGTAAATCCCACCATCCAAGCTAGACTTTTCTTGGTCATGTGATACAAAACAACCTCATGTCTGTCACTGAGGCAGTTGAAGTGACAGATGTTCTATGGATCTGAGGTCTCCAGTCTGTCCAATTACCCAAATTGGAACCATTCTGATGCCATGTAATGTAATAGTACAAAGAAACACCCTTCAGATATTTCATAATGAAAAACTATTCTACAAGATATTCTCCAAGGATGCAAATCCAGGCATCTCCTGAAAGGACCTTAATAGTCTGGTTGTACACCAAGGATCTTGTATTTTAAAGTTATGAGAGATTGATTTGATTTTGATCCTTATCAGCCATGCCAGACACCTTAAGAAAGAGATGTAGGTAAATGCTAACCTTATGTAAACTCTTTAATTGGAACACATTGGGGTAGTAGTCTTACTTCAAGTATATTATAAAAGAAAACAATAGGTTTTTACTATAGCTTTCTGCTGATAATAAACTTAGCAACGACTGTTCCAACTGACCTTTTAGTTGTTTCCTTTTTGATAAATACTGCTTTCTTGGTGTGCTGATGGTGTTGTCTATGATCATGCTTTCGACACTGCTAAGGAAATGGTATTTAAGTAAGCCTTTTGCATTTCTTCTCTACTGTGAGTGTGAAGAGGAGTGAGATTGCACTGGTTTGTAGGGCAAGAAACCTACTGCAAAGGTCCTTTGTTTCACAGTTCCTGGCTGTTACTATCAATATAATTGCTGTGGAGCATATCTAGGGGAATGAATAAAGCTTTCCAACTGTTCACTTTCGCAGATGGGAGCAGAGCTGTTAGCTGTTTGTCCTTGAATTGTCTCTGTGACATGGTTCATCTTCCCTCGTAGCACTTATGTCAGCAGCAGTAAAGTCTGGTTGCTCCAACCAGGCTCAGTATTATAAGGGAACAACAGCTGTTACGCCCTTTTTCTGTCTTCCTTTAAGAGCTCAAAACCCCAAAGAAAGAAAAACGTGCCTTTCTGAAGGCTTCTGAGCTCAGTGCTGTCATTGAGTTCCTCTTCACTCACTGGGAGGGCTCAATAAAATTCCACTGAAGAAGGGAAACCCAACCTTCAGCAGCACCAGTAGCAGAAATGCTAGCAGCAGCACAAAACACACTTAAACCCTTCATGCTGGAAGTCATTGGCAGAGGGACTCATCAGGTATCTCGTGGCACTTCTGCACTCAGCAAAGGGTGAGGGCATTCATATTGGCAGTTTTGGCTAACATGGAAATGTGGCATTACTGACATCTTTTTTTCCCTTCTTGAAATAAGAAGCTGAAAAGAGCGAAGATTCTTCTGGATCAGCTGGGCTGTCAAGCTTGCATCGGACCTACAGCCAGGATTGCAGCTTCAAGAACAGCATGTACCATGTAGGAGATTATGTGTATGTGGAGCCTGCTGAAGCCAACTTACAACCTCATATAGTCTGCATTGAGAGGCTGTGGGAAGATTCAGCTGGTAAGGGTATCTTTGCTATAGGAAAACAATATGGTGGAACTAATTATTACTACCTTACACTTCCAATTTGAGCTTTTTCTGTGTAGATGTTATTTATTTTATTTACAGAAGTATGTGTGGACTAGTAAGTATTTTTCTTGTTTCTGAGTTGCTTTGTTCCAGAGAATTTTACAAATAAAAAGTTCTTAATTCAGCACGCGCTTTTTTGTTGTTCATGTCTACCTGCCCTCAAGTTCTAAGCATCCCACAGTGGCTCTTCTAAGTGGGATGGGCTCCTTGTAATTTAGATGCAGAACACATGGGCTTTTTCTGTGCTGAGAAATCTGAACCAAAGTTGGGCACGTTTAACTGCAAATGTTTCACAGAACAGCTCAGTTTCAGAACTTAACTTTGTTAAATTTCAGAACTGAGGTGAGTCTTGCCTTTCCTAGGCCAAATCAAGCCATAACAGGTTCTATTTTGGCTTTTTCTCATCAGCGATGCCTTCTGTTTGCAGCAGGTAGTTCTCCTAAGTGTGAGGAAGGCTAGAGATATGGCAAGAATGTCAGATAAACATAGTGCGCTCACAGCAATCCTGGAAACTACAGTTGCTCAGAACTATGGTGGCGTATAGTGCAGTTAAGCATTTGGTTGCACTTTTTTTTTTTTAAGGGATGGAACAGATGTGTTCTAAGGACAGATTAAAAAGACTGAGACTCTTAAATCTGGGGAGGAGAAATGTAAGGCAGGATATAATTAAGGTTTTCAGAATCATGAAGTGGGTAGATAAGGTGAATGCAGAAATACTATTCAAGAAATCCAGCCGTACTGGAGTTAGAGGATGCTCACTGACACTAATAAATCAGATTAAAACACATGAAATTGTTTGGCTTTTTAATACAGAGGGTAGTGAGCCTTCTGGCCTCCCTGGGAGCTTGTGGAGGCAGATTATATCAGCAGGTTGAAAAATGAGTGAGACAAGTCCACGTACAACAGGTCTAAACCAAATAATAAGGGGAATAACCAGCAAATAATAGCCAACTAAAGAGAATAACTCTCTAACACCCCTAATGCAACGACTGTAGGAGTGGAATGAGTTATGGAGAGTTGCCAAGATCAGATGTGTTCTCCTAATAGCCTGTCCTGCTTACTCAGTTGGCCGCAGTGTATTTGGGTAGATGGACCATTGGCCAGTTGGATGTTTCGTTTGTCTGTGATGGAGCAATTGAATAGCACTTTTCATTCTGGTTCAGTCTACAGATTACAGATTTTCTTTGATTTAGAAAAATAGTACATATTTGTAACTTCTTTATAAATCATTCTTAGCAATTTGAATTTGTCATAGCATAATGTGGTAGAAACCAGTTTTCCAAGGTTCTTCAAATAATCAAGTGACTGTTGTGTAGACTTTGAAGCTGTTTCAAGGCATGGAAGTCAAGATTTATAAATAAGTTGCAGACTGTTTCCTGAAATCATCTGACTCAGTAGAATTGATTCCTCCTTTATTTTGCAGAGTTAGGTTTTACTGGAAAAAAATACAATTTGCAGGCTTTTTTAAGTCATCGAGTTTTCCTTGCCTGGAACAGTTATGGAATCTTGTCCTCTTTTAAAATGGTTTATTCTCAGTATAAATGACTACATGGCTATTTGATTAATCATCAATATATAATTGTTTTTTCTTGCTCGTGCACTAGAGAGTATACCTTTTTACATCTTTTTCCCTTTCTTTCCCCATTCTCTTTTTTGGTTTTGTTTGTTTGTCTGTTTTAAGGAGAGAAATGGCTCTACGGCTGTTGGTTTTATCGACCAAATGAAACATTTCATCTTGCAACGCGAAAATTCTTGGAGAAAGAAGTTTTTAAAAGTGACTATTACAATAAGGTTCCTGTTAGCAAAATTTTAGGCAAATGTGTGGTCATGTTTGTTAAGGTGAGAGACAATTTGTTAAGAAAATATTACATTCTCTGCTGTTAGAATGCCTACATCTCTTCAAGGAAACAGAGACATTCTAATAATACTTAAATAAAATAGGACTTGCTCCTGTATACTGTTTGTATTCTTCATTTGCTTCCCAAGATGTATAATCCATCCAAGTGATGGTGTTTCTTGGTGCTGGTTGGTTTGTAGAATCATATGCCTATTAGATAACTAGCTAACTGTTTTTTCAGAGCATTTAGTAGGGAAATTGCAGGTAAATTCTTAAAGGTTCCCATAAAAGCATTTAGGTTTGGTTGAGAGGGAGACTTGAATGGCTTGGTAAGAGGATAAAGTCTTTCACATCTGTCTCAAGTTTGATTCTACATCATCCCTGTGCTGAGGATTTTTGGCTTGCCTGCAACATATCTATCTCAGCCAGTTTTTAGAAGGTAGTGTGTTTGTGTGGAAAAAAGTGCTACAGCTGGGTATCACAGTCACGTATCAATGAGCATGGAGCTTACTTTCTGCCTCTTCTCTCCCCTGAAAAAACTTGGTGATCATGTCCTTTTTCCAAAGCTCAGAAATCTTGTAAAGGTGGATTTGGGCTGTAGATCTTGTATTTGCTAATGTACTGTTTTGGTAAATGAATAAAAACTAACTTTCCTCACGTGATAACCTGCACTGAATTTAGATGCTTCTCTACGAGTGGGATTTCTTGTTTGCTTTTCATTTTTAGTATAGCTTGGATGTCACACTGGAAGAAAAGATCTTGGCAGAAAGGCTTCATTAGTCTAAAAGTGTTTCTGATAGAAATGTAGAAAAAAAAAACCAGTAAGGATGAGAGGGAGTTCACTGTGCACTGTGTCTGTGGGGAGTGTTTGTTGCTGAGATATTTCATCTTTTTTTTCTTCAATTTGCAGGAATATTTTAAATTGTGTCCTGAAAACTTCAGAGATGAGGACGTCTATGTCTGTGAGTCACGTTATTCTGCAAAGACAAAATCTTTTAAAAAGATTAAACTGTGGACTATGCCTGTAAGCTCTGTAAGATTTGTTCCACGAGATGTGCCCCTGCCCGTAGTCCGTGTTGCTTCTGTATTTGCCAATACAGACAAAGTAGACGAGGAGAAACACGCTGAAACATTGGAGGACAGTAAGGTGGGAGAAAATATCCTTCATCTTGAAAAGGTATGTGAGATAACAAGTGGAACATTGATTATATTTGACAGATCAAGAATGACAAAATATGACCCCTCATGACTTTGGTTTCACAGCATCCAGACACAATAAACTATAAATAAATGTATTTTTTGTGTTATAAATTGTTACACGCATTTGTAAACAAATACAAACAAAATAGAAATAGACTAAACAGAAAATAAACTGTGTACATATTTGCTAGATTCTATAAGTGCATTCTTGTGATCATACAAAGGAGGTGTGGGGGGTTTTTTTAACCACTTCAGAAAACTACACTTTACAGTAAAGCTTGCCTTAAGCCTAAAGAATCAGTAGCACTGAAGGTCTAATTTTAGTTCATGGCAATGCTGAAATGCTTTATTATATAGTATTTCAGTAAAATAGTCAGTAGCTAGGCAGCAATAAGCAATATATAATATTCTGTTGTTTGTGACCTATGTATGGTTGATAACTGAGCGGTTTACTGTTGAAATGCTTAAGAACGTTTTTGTCGAACATACTAGGTAAAATGGTTTTATTTTTGTATTATTATTTATTTGGAGTCACAAAACAAATAAAATAAATGTACTAAATTCAATTAAATTGAATTAAATTTATCTAAAATAGAGACAGTCATAAAAAGATCTGCTTTACATCGAGTTCTCTAATAGAATGTCAGAATAGAATACCCATCACACTTATTGTCAGCTTTAATCAGACACTTAGTGTATGTTGTTGTATTTATTCACATCATGTCAAAAGAAGGAATTATTTCTACCGAGAGACTGAAAACTCGTAGAGTCTTTCCCTTCCACACCTTGGGGAGGTCGGCTGTGTTTTCATTGGCTTTCTGAAATCCTACACTAAAAGGTCGAATGAGGCACAATGTGAATTTTTACTAAAAAGTAAGAACTTAAATAGCACAAATGGTATGAATTTGCAAGCAATACATGGAGCGTTCATATTATTGTATATGAGAGTTGAATCATTAAACTTCAATGTATGTTAACTTGGCCATATACTCAATTCTTGCCTCTTAAGCATGTTACTGTGCTTTAAAACAAACCATCAAAATCAGCTGACAAGGCTTGGCTTGGCCAGTTAACTTCGAAGCAGTAGAACCAAAAAGGACCTGTAAATTACTGTCCTGGCAAAATTACAGCTTTGTGAAATAGGAGGGCTTGCAACATACATGGAAGGTATCTTTGGCTTTTCTATTTCATTTTTAAATGTCAGGGCCCCTTGCTTTCACAGGTACAGCTCTATTTAGTGTTTACCTTTTATTGGTAAGGTAAAGATAGAGCAAAGTCTTTTACTTGCACCTGGCACCTTTTTGTTTATGTGTTCGGTTTTTCTTCTTCCACAAGTTTCTAAATGCATGTTCTTCTGCAGGACAAAGAAGATGTTCCAGTAGAAATGTCCAATGGAGAACCTGGTTGTCATTACTTTGAACAGCTCTGCTACAACGATATGTGGCTTAAGGTCGGAGACTGTGTCTTCATAAAATCACATGGGTTAGTGCGACCTCGGGTAGGAAGGTAGGTGCAACTTCTTTATTTGCAGTTTGTGTCTATAAAAATAACTTGGACAAAAGATGGGCTTGTTGTAAGAAGTATAAAAGAGGATAGGGAAAAAAAGTCTTCTGAATTAAGCGAAATGTTACAAACTCTTCATAGATGGAGGTAGAAGTTTAGCCACCTAACAAAAATACAGTTGAACAGTTGGATTAGGCTGTTCTTATCTACTCATTTTTTACTGACAGTCTTCCTGAACAACCGAGTGTGTCCAGCTGTCTGATTTCGGAGGGGTGGCCTTTCATTTATCTCAGTGGTTTGGTTTTTATTCCAGAATTGAAAAGATGTGGGTACGAGATGGAGCTGCATATTTCTTTGGTCCAATCTTTATACATCCTGAAGAAACTGAACATGAACCAACTAAAATGTTCTACAAGAAGGAAGTGTTTTTGAGTAACTTGGAGGAGACCTGTCCGATGACTTGTATTTTGGGTAATTATTAAAAACTTTAAATCCAATGGACGCTCTCTTTTTTTTTCCTGTACAATCTGAAGTGATTTATAGTTATGTGTAGGCTGGATTCCAAGTATGTTTTATTCATATTGAGTAGGGCATTCTTGTCTTTGGGGCCTGTAGTGAGAATTTTCACTATAAGGAAGCTTTCTCACATTAAAGGAATTACATCTATGATATCAAAGTGAATGTTGTCTGCAGCCACACAACAGAAAACCCCATTATCCTCGCTTATTAATTTAATCATTCCCATATGTCTTACCTGGAAAGTCGGTCCAGAAGGAGGCTGAAATTTGTTTTTTTGCATAGATTAATCTGTGTACTTTGTTTTGTAGTTACGATGCTGTGCTAAATATAATTAACTGACTAGTGATCATGGGGTTTTCTTATTTTGCACGTTTTCTTGTTCGTTAAAAAAATCCAAAAGCTGCATTAAGTTTGTGTAGGTTTTTCACGAGTGGTTTTATTTAATAGGGATTTTGGTTGGTGCATTTTCTGTAGTTGTGCCAAGTACCATGAATCTTCCAGACTTATGAGAGTGGCAAAAACTCGAGTTTCTATGCTTTTTGTAAAATGCGTGTGAATGTGCTTGCCTTCTTACTCAGCTCTTTCATTTCTGCAGGAAAGTGTGCGGTTCTGTCATTCAAAGATTTCCTCTCCTGCAGACCGACAGAAATCTCTGAAAATGATGTTTTTCTTTGTGAGAGCCGCTACAATGAAAGTGACAAACAAATGAAGAAATTTAAAGGGCTGAAGAGGTTTTCACTCTCTGCAAAAGTTGTAGATGACGAAATATACTATTTTAGGTAAAAATGTGATGGGAACGTGGGAGTCACCTGAGCACTCTTCTGTATTGTGGTGGACTGAGCCTGGTTGTCAGCTAAGCAAGCCCCAGCCAGCCACTTGCTTACTGCCCCACATCAGGATGGGGGAGAGAATCGGAAGGGCAAAAGGAAGAAAAACTCCTGGGTCAAGATAAAGGCAGTGGAATAAGTGAAGCAAAGTTGTGCACACAAACAAAGCAAAATGAGGAATTAATTCACTACGTTCCATCAGCAGATGTTTAACCATTTCCTGGAAAGCAAGGCCTTAGCATGCGTAATGGTTACTTGAAAAGACAAAACACTATAACCCAGGTCATCCCCTCTTCCTCCTCCTTTCCCCCAGCTTTTATTGCTGAGCACAATGCCATATGGTATGGAATATCCCTTTGGTCAGTTTGGGTTAGCTCTCCTGGTTGTCTCCCCTCCCCACTTCTTTCCTATCCCAGCCTACTTTCTGGGGGGGCAGAGTGGGAAAAAGATAAAGCCTTGACGATGTGCCGACATTGTTCAGCAATAACTACAACATCAGTGTGTTATCAACACTGTTGTGGTCACAAATCCAAAACACAGTACTGTACAAGATACTATGCAGAAAATTAACTCCATCCCAACCAGACCCAGTACATATATAAAAGTCATAGTTGTAGGAGAAGATGATGACTAATCGCACTCTTGGAAGGAAGTCCAGATAACATCAGTCTTTTCATGGGGTTAATACCAGTAGATTTTTTTTTTTTTTTTCTCCTGACTCTAGTAAAAGTCTTTATGTTATCAGATCAGTAAATTCTCCTGGATGTCGTTAAAATACTGAAGTCCTCATTATGGGTAACAAATAGCTTTCCAGTTGGTGAATGTTGATATTAATAGAAATATTAAGTTCTAACTTAAATAAAATGTAAAATCTAAGGAAGATGTGGTGTTAACTGCCTTCTGTTGCAGAATTGAAGTATTTGCTGCATTGAAATCTCCTTCTTACTCATAAAAAATTAAATTAAAAAATCCTTCAAACAAGTGACTGAAATGAAACACTGTCTGTAGACAGTGAGTGATTTCTGCTCAGTGTTCTGAAAGGAAGCACCAGCACATCCCGAGTCACCATTGTTTCCATGTTGTTCAATGATAAAGGAAGAAAAGTTGGTTTTCTCTTCAAAAATACATGCTATCTCCTGTAAAGTATGAGTGTATTCTCATCTGCTTTTTGTCTTTCCCTTCCACCTTTCAGAAAGCCCATAGTTCCTCAGAAGGAACCATCTCCACTACTGGAAAAGAAGATTCAGCAGCTAGAAGCAAAATTTGCGGAGTTGGAAGGAGGTGATGAGGACATGGAAGAGATGGGAGAAGAGGAAGGTGATATGACTGAAACACCTTCTATGCCTCAGCTTCAGGCCCCACTAGCTAGTGAATTGGATATAATGCCTTATACTCCACCACAGGTAAGGGTCTTCCTTGAGAAACCTCTGAACCTCTATATGCCACATTCTTTCCCCAGCCCTAATAAACAAAGAAACAGTAACATTTTATCATATACACAGAAAAGATTTATACTTCAGTTTACAAGTCTTTGGAATAAATCACACACAACAGTTTTGGTATATCTAATATGATATCCAAGTGGTAATATTTCAGTCTGTTAAAATATTTTTAAAGGAAATCATTTAGGTGAGGAAAATCTAGAGTATGATTTTCTGTGACATGTTAATGTTACTTCTGATTAGTAGGTTTTCTATAACGCTTGTTAAGAAATATCAGGTCCTTGTATTTAATATAAAGTTGAGATGTAAGGGTTTAATTGTAATTCTCAATTTACATAACTCCCATTTTTAAGCTTTTCCTTAAATTTTGAAAAAAGCTAGCATTTTGGGTGTTACAGTTTTGTTACATTTTTAGAAAATGCTGTGCATCACCCTCAAAGGAAAAAAAAAATCACTTTTTTAGTATTAAGTTGCCATTCTTACTTGGAAATAAGAACTCTTTAAAAAAGTTAGAAGAACTGGATGCCCTAGAAGCTTTATTAATTTGCTGATAAATGGATAGGAAGTAAAAGGAATCATGTGTGGTTATATGCCACTTGCATGTGGCGTGAGTCATTGCTGCTGCTTAAATATGGTGCTTTTCATCCCCTCCCCTCTCTGGCTGTGTTCCTTACACAAGCCTTGGGATTTCTGTAACTGATTATTGAAGCAGTGTGAGGAACTGCTTTAACTGGAAATTAACCTAACCAAAAAAGTTTATTGGCAACTGGATTGAAGCCTTTCCCTTTCTCATTGCATTGCCACATCCGAGCTAATACCAGCATTAAAGAGGCAACGAGTATGACCTGCTGGAAACAGGAGGGAGTTTCAGACACTTTTTGTAACCAGCAATAGAGAGGATGTTACCCCTGGATAAAAATAACTGTCTTTGGATGGCATGAAAAAGAGTTGATGTAATTGAAGGCTTTAGCTTGGTTTGATTGTGATTTTTGCCATTCGGGCAGACCACGAAATGCATTTTCCTGTGCCGGGTTGTCTTGCTGCTCTAGTTTAAGTCTGCTGAATTTCATAAGTAGCATGAAAATTCTTGCAGAGTATTACAAATAGAAAGTATGTTACCAGCATTAACCAACTAATGTAACATTTTAGGAAGGGGAAGGTAACTTTTTATAAATCAAAATATTATCATTGTTAGGCATAGCAGCTGCCAAAAGCAGTTTAATAGGAATCATTGGACATTAAAGATGTCTGCAAACTGCTTTTTGCAGCATTCACTGTCTTTTGATCTCCTTTGCTTTCTGACTTTCTACATAGCTGTGTTATGCTCAGATTCCCTTGAGGTTTTGTTTAAATGCTAATATATAATACCTCTTTAAAAAGCCAGGTTGACAGTTGCATTATTTTTTTTAATTGTTTGTAATGGGGCAGGCTTGCAGAGCTTTCGGGTTAACTGGTGAGAAGTCAAGCTCAATGGATATATCCAACATTTGTATATACCTTTAGACAGATGTGAACTCTGAAGTCTAAAACTTGAAGTTAAAAACAAACCAAGCAAACAAATGACAAAAACAAAATAAAACAAAAACCCCCAAACAAATATGGAGAGCTGAAAAGGAGCAATAGCAATGCATGCTAAGAAGTGTATGATGATACACAAGTGCCCTGGCAGATTCCTCACACTGCTAATTTGGAAAGAAAAGGCGTGTTGGGTGTGAGCTGGCATTCAGAGCATGATTTAACTTCGGTGGACAAATAACTATCATATAGCACAGAAATAAACTTTCTTCTTCAGATTATGTGTTCTATTTATGTTCCTAGTGAAAAGTGTCTTTTTAATCAGAGCTCCTAGATAAGAGGCATGTGTTTGTTTCATGTTCTCTTAAGCATATGAAATTTTATTTAACAACTATAAAACAACAGAACTTTTAAACTTTTTTTCTTCTGATAACAAAGAAGGTCTTACTACACCCAAGGATAAAAGGAGTCAATACAAGTGAATTCGTGGTATTGTGGGGCTTGACAAAATAGTGGATGGTGCTCTCCTGCTGCCATTTGCTGTGAATCAAGTCAAACCGAAAAAAAGAAAAAAATGTACAACTTAATTTTTTGCTTTAGCAATATGACTGAGAAAAGGCATAAAAGGGGGTCCTTGTTTGTTTCTTCCCTTAAGACATCTAAAGCTGAATATGCAGTTGTCTGACTCAAATGGAAAAGATTCTGTTCATGTAAAAATGGTTGTATTGGAGATGTAAAAGAATGGAGAATACAAGAACTGAATTCAGAATTCTTCTGGTTTCTCAAAGTCCTGTTTGCCCTTCCAGACTGATGGGTAGGCTTTTACATTAGATTAATGTTATCGAAATTGTTGAAAGCACTAGGTAAAACCAGCTGATAAACTTGTAGCTGTCTAAGTGCAGGAGTATAAGAGACCAAATATATCATTAGATTTTCCTGTTTCTGAATGGAGAACTCTACACCTGCCAACGTGGGCTTGCCTGAGAAGCCAGGATGAGTGTTACGTGCCCCGTGTGTCACTCCAGAACCTGTGTGGAGTTATCTTCACTTCCTCAATCTTAGAGACAAAACTAGAAGACTTCCTTCCAAAACAACAAGAAGTGTTGTCTTTAGGTTCATAATGAAAATATTAAGGGTGGATTGCCATTTGAAAATAAATACAGTGAAGTCTGGAATAACATGCAAGTATGCCTCAGTTTATCCAGTGCCTGGCTTAAGTTGAAGAGCAAGACTTTTTAAGCATCTTGGTATCTCTGAAGCTTTAGTTTTTTAGCTGAGAGGGGAGTGTTGAAATGTGGGCCTCAAAGTGCCAACTAGAAGGAGTTAGTAATGTGGTCAGAATTTCAGGACAGGAACAAAACAGTTGCATGTATTTTTCTTTCCTTTTTTTCCTTTAATAGGTGTTGGGAAACAATTACACTTTTCAAGATGTGAGAAATTTGTAATGTTTGAGATATGAGAAGAGCCTTTTGAGGGTTATGGTATGATGATACGTTTGTGGGCCTTATTGATCAGAATATGGGTGAATTATAGTCTCCTGTAACAAATATAGGTGGAAGGAGCCTTCAAAAAGGAGGTTCCAGCTATGGTATCTCAGTGGTTGTCCGAAGAGGTTAAATTTCTTGATGGCTGGAAACATCAAGGAACTCTTCACAGGAGCATCTATGGTGGGAAAAGCAAAGGAGTGGAAATTTTTTTTACCCATTAACATATAGAATGTGATGTGAACCTGTTATTGCAGATTAACAGGGATCAGCAAAACCGGGCTTTGGGTTTTTCAGGGAGAAATAGCTACTTATGTAATGGGACATGAACACTACAGAGAAAGCAAAGTCTGGCAGGCAAAATAGAGAACATTTAGGGTTCAGAAAAGTAGAAGGTGGAGTCAGGGAGGGTAGTGGTTGCAAAGGCACAGGAGGAAATGGGGAAGTGCTTCCCTAAAATGATTTTAGCTAATGGCAAGCATTCTGTGCTGTCTTACTGAGGATTTTTTGAAGCCTCGGTTATAAGAGTGGAATTATGTCTGGAAGGGCTGAAAAAAAGTACTTTTTGTAAGTGTGTGTATGCTCTTGTCATGCATCAGTAGATGCAGTCTCTCTTCAGGGGCTGCAAGGTTGGATGGTCCTTGTGCAAAGAGAAATGTGGGAATATTTTAAAATACTATTTCTTACAGCTTTGATTTTTTTTTTTTATGTCAAGAAGCTTCTATTTGCACACTTGTGGTCATAACTGCTTTTTCTCACAGTCCACTCCCAAGTCTGTTAAGGGCAGCACCAAGAAGGAGGGATCAAAAAGGAAGATCAACATGAGTGGGTACATCTTATTTAGCAGTGAGATGAGAGCTGTCATTAAAGCTCAGCACCCAGACTACTCCTTTGGAGAGCTCAGCAGGCTTGTAGGAACTGAATGGAGAAACTTGGAAGCAACAAAGAAAGCAGAATATGAAGGTAAATAAAACCTAAGATGCTAAACTCTTTTCTGCCTTTTTTGTTTCTCAATGCATTCACTACTGTTATTCAGATGACAGGTTTAATAAAAGAAGATATTTATGTTTGTGTTCTGGATGTACCTTAAAGAGAAGTTCATATTGATAGATGACTGAAGAGGAGCAAAGAGCATGTTTAAGTTATGTAGTGCACAACCGATAATTTAAATGTCTTTGCTACAAATAACCAAATGAACAAAGACCAAGAAAACAAATTAGAAGTGAAGGGGCATGAAGCCCTGGGCTGGAAGTCAGTTTGAAAAAATGGTTTGTGAAAGTTTCCTTAAAGGAGGACTAGGGGGAATTTTGGACAAGAAGCTCTTCAGAGCTGTAGCAGCAGCAGGTAAGAAGGCTTACAACGGAGCGGGAAAAGTTTCTTGATTAACAGTACTTAGATGCCTAAACATCTTTGGTAGAATAATATCAAGGATACAGAATCTGTTATAATACTGTAAATATGACCTACTCAGTCTCAGTATTAACCAACTGTTATCATTGATTTTGTTGAGAGATTTCATATCCTGAAGAAAGCCTAGGAATATTTCATAGGCATGAGATACTTCAGACCTTTCTCTCTCACTCACTTTCGTGCCCTCCACCCTTCCCCCTGCGGTCTCTCTCTTCCCCCCTCTTCAACCCCACCCCACCCCCCCATATTGGTCATTGTGTTTCAACTTTATTTGAGTAAAATAAAATACAATTGATCCTTACCAGCAGGTCCTTACCCAAGCCAAATACATTGGCTTAACATCCATAGCTATTACTCTAATTAATAATGTGTCAACACTTCCAATATAAAACCCTTTTTTTTTTAAAAGCAACTGTTGCAATTTTATTGAAAGAAAATGCTACTTTGGTTAGGAAAGTTCAACACCCTGGAAAGTTATTGCCCAATTAAGTTATAACTTTGTTTTTTTAAAAATGAGATTTGATAGGTTATCTGTATGCTTATAACTTAAAGGCAGCTTTGATCTTCAAACTACAAGTTTGCATGCTATTACTTTCCACTCTCAACTGCCTCAGTTCTTTCTGAATTTGCAGTAGTACCTCTTTGCAGTTCTGGAGAGTGATACAGCACCACTCGACTATGTGCAAGTTTTCTTTGCAAATGCTGTGGAGGGAGATGGTAATGTTCTTTCTTTGTGAAAGTACTGTGGACTTACTTTTTTCTTGTTGTCATTTCCTTTTACACTCTTCTAGGTGCATGTGGTATCTTTTTGACAGATCCCTCCTTATAGCCTAATTCTCAAGCGTTAGGATGGCTAGCGTGTCATCGCTTCCTAGCTTTGAGCAGCTTGATGTCCTGCACTTCTTCAGGAAGATGTAGCTGTAACATAGCAGTAGCAACAGTGTCCGTCCACTGTGTTAATGATTGCCTACATTCTTCCATTTTAATCCTCTTAATTAAAATGTTCCAAAGCTTTTGGGGTTTGGGCTGCAGTTTCTCTGGCTTGGTGTCTGCCCAGAACTAGACTGACTTGTATTTGTTTTTGAGGGGTTGGGGTGGGGTTACAAAGCGTCCAAACTGTGTTTGCTTACCATGTGTGAAAGGAGCGAAACTCTTCTCCTTCCACTGTGATGAGTCAAAATTCATGTGTTCTCTAGTGTGGACATGCACTGGAGCAGGGAACAGGCATGGTTTGACACCTCAGTGAAAATGTGCCTTTCCATGGTGAAAGTAGTTTGCATTTTAGATCCATTTTGACCCACTGAAAACTTCATTTGGTATATGTGCAGGGTAATAGTTGGGCTTTTTAGCAATAGGTGAGCAAAGAACAGGCTGCGTTGGAAAGGCCTGTATGGCTAATTGCACTGTGAAAACTGAGAACAAAATGAAATTAATGCACAGGTTGAGGTAAAGGCCCGTTTTAAGGAAAAGCTCTGTTCAGAGCAGAAGGTCTCAGTCCTGTCTCTTGAGATGTGCTGGAAATGTTTGAATTATCTCAAGTCCCGGCCTAAATGATTTGGATTTAATATTGAGTATTAAGGTGAATGCTCAAGGCTGAACTTTTAGACACCAGCTCTAAAGTTCCCTTTGCCAATTGTGTTTCATATGTTAGTTCTGTGGCAGTCACGGCATGCATAGAGGCTAGGTAAAACTCAGGTACTGTCCTGCATCAGGTCTTTCTTCAAAGCTCAGCACTCTGAAGTCTGATAAAGCTGAACACTTAACAGTAGTTTCTTATTCATCAGAGTGTCTCCACAACTTTTGCTTATGTCTGACCATTTTTTTTAGCTGGCCAAAAGTAGGTGAGAGTCAGAACAGCTGTTTCATCTTTTCCCCAAACGCTTGCTCTGCTCTAAAGAGGATTATCTTGGTTTTCTACTTCAGGATCTGCCTTTAAATGTCTTGTGTATTTTGTGCTCAGTCACGTATAAGTTGCCTGTAGTAAATTTCAGAGTTTCTGTGCGTCGTCATCTCTTCCTGAAATGACAGAAGTGAAAAGAAGGAAGAAAATGCCTTTGGAAATGAAAATGGTCTTTCAATGTATGGAAGTAGTGCTAGAGGCCACACAAACAAGTTCTACAGGAGACAAACACATGGTGGATGTTTGAAGTCATATACTAGATAAAACAAGTAACTGACAGGATGCATAACTTAATCTCCTTGATGAACTTCTTCCTAGCCTTTGTTTGACAGAGGACCTTGATTGCTGTTTTAGTGGCAGTTTTCATCTTTCACCAACTGCAAGAGAACTTCTAGCCCTGTATTCACTGTTACTAAAATTTGCTGGAGATGTATGCTGCATTCATTTATTCTTTGTTGTTCCTCATTGCGTCAGTCAGATACAACGTTCAGAGTAAACAAATCAGCAACTTGCATGCCCCCAAAGCACCTTGAGTGAGCATTCAGTATATCTCCTTTTTTTGTTTGCTTGGGTTTTGTTGTTTTGTTTTGGTTTTTTTTTTCTTTTCTTTCTTCTTCCCATGACCCTTTGCCCTTCCCTTAATATAAAATTGTCCTCTGGTCAGATTCCCCTGCAGTAGATCTTTTGTTCTTGCAGTCACAGTGAGAAACTTGATTGAGATAATGACCAGATTCATCGTACAAAGGACACACATGACCTCCAGTGAGCAGCACAATGTGAGTTAGACATCTTCAGCCACAAAAAAAAAAAAAAAAAAAAAAAAGCCTAAAGGGGACCAAGTGGGGAAAATGACAGAAAGAGGCAGAGAAAAATATTTTTGGTTCATCAAACTGCTGCTTGTTATGTTCCAAACACTAAGGACCTATCTACACTAGGGAAACTTTGCAAATGCTTCCCAACTTTG
>KL256388.1:7071-43783 GCA_000699545.1 Podiceps cristatus
TGTAGCTCTGTCAGGGAACAACATGGTCAGTAGTAGTGTAAAATTAGAGTTCTGGGTGGAAGAAATACTAGAAATTCACAGCAAAAAGAAAGGCTTGTGAAAGCATCAGAATTGCCTAGGATTAAGGGATGAGTAAAGTATCTGTCTTGACATATATTCTGAGTAGGGAAAAGAACAGTTAAACCCCACAAAAAGTAGTTAGGAACTAGCAATTAAGATTGGTTAAGCTTTTTTCCTTTGTATAGGAGGCTATCCTTAGGAATGTATCTGTTTTGGTCTTTGTTTTTTTTACGTGTTTGTGTAGTAGGTGTTTCTGAAATAGGATTGTTAAAGAATTACTTCAGAGTTACTCTGATACTCAAAACAGTATCTGCAAGGACTTGCTGCTTCAACTGATACAGTAAACTTACATTGTTAATAAAGAATTCTCAAGTCACCAAAAACCTACTCACCTTGTGATGCTTTTTCTTAAAGGGCAAATTTAAATAGACCTGATGATTGGTTCTGCATGGCAATTTTATCTTGTCCCATTAATGTATTCTTGCAGTATGTTTTCTTTTTAAATAAGATTTCTTTGTCTGCCAAGACCATAAATATGTTCAGACTTAATCCTGGCTTAGTGTTTTAAAGTACTCTGGTCTGGTCTGGCAAAAAAATGTAGCAGCATCATTTAACACCGTTTTTTTTTTTTTTCCCTTTTTTTGCTATAGAGGTGGTGGCAGCTTTGAAAAAAAGAAAAGGCTCTTTCCTGATTGAAGTAACATCAATAGCCAGTGCTTCAAGTACTACAAAAGAAAAAAAGAAAACCTTCACCGCCATTATGTGAGTAACACTGAATGGATTGGTTTAATTCTTTTCAAATGATCTTTGTCCTGCTTTTTAGTTTAACTGCACCCACATACTGTTGCATTTGTGTTCCTTCCTGTACTAGTTGTGATAGGCCGTTGTCGTGCTCTCAGGCCCAGGCTGCAAACCACAACTGAGATTACCTATCTGGATGAGATACCTCTATGTCCTATTTTTAGAGGATATTATACTTAAACCTGAACACAATTAAAAAAACCCAACAAACCACAACCAAGCAAAGCCAACCAACTGACCAAAAAAGCCCCAACCAAAACAAAAAAACCCCCACCACTAGTATTTCAGGGCTTAGGATAATAAACCAGCCTATAGCTTCCAAATAACTAATCACCTTTAATGTGTGAACCCTGATAGACATAAAGCTGATGTTTTTACATATTTATGGATCCATATTATCCAGCTAATATTAGCTGTTTTGTGTCCTTACAGATGTTACCCCTCTCTAGTTTTGGGGGAAATGGTATATATTTTTGTTCAGTCATCTCTCCTTTTTCTCAAAAGTGTTCAGCTGTCTGTAGCTTTTCAATATCTTTGGTCCCAACAATTGGCAGTAATCCATGCTGTGTCAACCAGTGTTCAAAAAGAATGCCCTTGACCTTTAGTTACCTTCTTATTCTTCCAAGGCAGAACAGTTTAAGAGCAACAATACATAGTTATTTCACCTTTTGATCAGGTCACCCATATATTACTTTTTAAATAATCATAAAATTGCTATTTAATAATTTCTAGGACTTAGGAAGTTTATGCAAGATGAAAGAAAGTTCATTTGTAGTGTCTGTTTTTGCATGCTATTTTTTGTTTAGACATGAACATTCAGTGGCATTGGAGCAATAGCCAGAGTTGAGGAAAAACTTACTTTTTCATGAACTTCTATGAGCAAAGTGTGAACTTCAATGGTAAGTTTAACCTTTTACTATTACTAATGTCCTTCTTTACCTGTTCTTGAACACATACATTTATGAAGTTCTTCAGGTTTCCTGTTTGTTCTTCAGAATGTTTGAAATTTGGTTTTCTTTAATAGCTTTTGAAATATTTTGAGAAACATCATTAAACCTAAAGACCATGAATAATGAACACTCTGTCTGCCTTTTTGATGACTTAGTATTCTGTGTCAGTATGTTACTTTACTCGGGGTTCTAGAGAATTTAATTTTCATAGTTCTCCATTTTGCAGCATTCACTTGAACTGCATAGCTGTCTGCTAAAAACTACATCACAACTTATCATCAATCTTTTTTTAGTAAAACATGAAATGTAGTAGTGTATCCAGCTTTTTAGGGGTGAGACTTAAATGAGAGTATTTCTTTTAAACACTAAATTGTGTAAGGTGAATGAGACTTGAAGAAAGCTTTTCTATCTTACAGATTTTTAAGTATGTAGTGTTATTAATTTCTATAATAATTGATGTCTTAGTTTGACTTTATCAAGTTTAGTTTTTAATTAGTAAAACTCAAGTTTCTGTCCATATATTTCAGCTTTTGTCCATGCAAACTCTTAGAGAAGATGGCTGATGTAAGCCTGAAGGAAGCAGCACTAATAGTTGGTGTGGTGGCAGCCTGCTACTGGAACAGTCTCTTTTGTGGCTTTGTTTTCGATGATGTTTCAGCAATTTTGGACAATAAAGATTTGCATCCTTCTACTCCATTAAAAAACCTGTTTCAGAATGACTTCTGGGGCACTCCAATGTCTGAGGTAAACTGTGAAACCCTTTGAGGCATTTAGAGAAAAAAAACCACAACACAACAAAAAACCTTGGAGAGACTTTTTACACCTTTTTTTTTTTTTTTTTTTTTTTTTCCCCTAATGTGGTTTTAACAGAATAGTTTGCTTCTGGTGGAATTTGGTGGTGTTAGTGCTTTGTACTGTTAAGATCAGGAACAGATGTCACATACATTCTTTCCGTTTATTCAGTAAAAGAATTTGTAAGAAAATGAAGCCATATATCACACTTGTTTGAATAACTGTGTTATCCAATTCCAGTATCAAAATTGGAGAACTCTGACCATTCTCTTCCTGCATAAGCTAGACATTGACATACAAGACTATTTCTAATTGTAATCTGTAAGGAAAGATAACACTCTTAAGCAACAAAGTCAGAGAATGGGTATTGAATCCATTAAATTTATTTGAGTAAGTACCTTTATGTCAATTCAGAGGTTTTGGTTTGTAGCCCATGTATAGTGGTTATGTTTTTATCTGAAAACCTGCATTGGCATTGAAGTTGTTGATAAACATCCTTAAATGGCAATAGCTAAAGGATTTACCTATAGTTTAGAAAGTTACATGTGGTGCCATTGCTGAGGAATTAATAAAAACTCTTTGACAATCATAGGTGTTTTGCCTATCAAGGCATTCCACCTTGTAATCTCTTTTCTTATGTCCATAACATACAGTTAGTTCCTTGTGAGACACTGGTTGCTAGCTCTACAAATAGACTCTGATACATAATTTTCATATTACCCTGTAGTGAAAGCTTCCAGACTCTTATTCAGATGCAATCTAGTCCTGTAGTCATGGAGAGTAAGTGGGTTCCTAAAGTCCTTCCGCTAAAATTTCAGATAATATTTTTCATCATGTTTTTACTCAAAAAAACCCCAAACCTCTAACTGTGTAGAATGGGAGAAAGCAGTCTTATTCAGTGTTGGGTTTTCACTTAAAACCAACTGAAAGTCAGGTTAATTTTAACTAAATGAAGTCAGATTAATTTGATCGTTCATGCTTTTCAAAGTATTTTTTTCTTATCTCGTGTTTTTGTATGTATGTGCAGGTTAGTTCTCTGTCCCCCATTTTTTTCTTGGGTTTTCTTCCTTTGTTTTACGGACATATTCAGCAAAAGATCAACAGGCTGTGGGTTGACAAATGCATTTTGGAACAGAAAGAGGGTGTTAAGTGTAGTTTCTTAAAGGGGTTTATGGATGGAGTAACTGGCAAGATAGACATATTGGCTGTTAGACATATTGAAAATATGTAGATATTACATTTAGCTGAGTGCATCAAATTTTTATTTTATAAAATGCTGATCTAAAATGTGAACTGGCAGACTAATCAAAATACTTGAATAATATGTTAAAACTATGTGGAAGTAGGAAAAAGAATTAAATTCTCTGTTTTTTAATTTAATATTTTATATTTTTTTTTAGTGTTAGTGATTTTTCAGGTCTTTAATTTGAACACAGATGCCCAAGAAAAGAGGGGGGAATCATGTATACATAGATTTTTAGAAAGATACTTTGGAGTACGAGTCCCTTTATAAGTTGGTGGTGACTGACTGATTGATTTATTTCCTTTTAGGAGAGGAGTCATAAATCTTATCGTCCCCTCACAGTTCTTACGTTTCGCTTAAACTACTTGTTCAGCGAGTTAAATGCAGTTTCTTACCACTTCCTAAATCTGGTCTTTCATGTGGTGGTTTGTGTAGTCTTCCTCAAGGTCTGTAAGCTTTTTCTGGACAACAGGAGCAGCGTGGTTGCATCCTTGCTCTTTGCAGTGCACCCAATACATACTGAAGCGGTAGGTATAACTGTAATGTGCTTTATCTGTTTGAGCTATATTAATTAATCTTAAATTTTGTGGGGTTTGTATCTGTTTATATATCGTAATTCCAAAAAGTATGTGATTTTACTTATACTTACTCTGCCCTTTGCCACAAGTGGCAAAGGTGCCAAACTTAAATGCTTGGAGTTGTTTGGTATTCCATGCAACTGGTGAAAAATAAGTGAAGAATTAATAACATTAATTTAGTTATTAAATAACTTAGGTCTCTGCTATGAACATTGGCTTTATGATGACGGCTGCTTTAGCTTACATAGATACTTATGTTCTGTGATTCATCCAGTATCACATTTTGCAAATACTTTGAATACCTCTTAACTCATTTCTGGAATTGCTAAGCACTCCCTTCTAGCTAAATCACCAAGTCTGTTCTGTCCACTTTCTTTTATGTTGATACATCTGTCTCAGCAGGGTGGTTGTTGCTATGCTATATCCAGCTTAGGGCTATCTGTTTGAACCTTCCATTTTTGAACATATCCGGTATAAAAAAGAAGAAAGAAATTTCTCACCTCATATTTAGTTTGATTCTGAAGCACTTTTTCACTGCTATGAAAAGCATTATTTATACAAGCTGTCTGATTATATACTTTTTAATGCTCAACCGGGCTTGCAGTGTTGTGGAGTAAATGGAGTCTTGTGATTGCCAGTCATTAGACTTGTTTCCATCAGAAACACTGATAAAGCACATCTGTGGAATTCCCTGCTGTTATTTCTGCACCACTTAGACTGGCTTTCCTAGATTCCAGTTCACACGAGGTGCAAAGCCCTTCCTCAGTCTCTTTTCTTGTAGTATTAGCTGATTTTCAGAAAACTGAAAATGTTTAAACCTCTTGCTGCTTTGGAGGTGTTTTCACATTTTTACTTTGGGGTTTTTTTAATGTGCAAAATGGGGGAGGGAGGATAGATATCTTTTGATATTAAGAAAATGAGAAGGGTTTGCTCTTGCTTTATGTTGTATTTTTTTGCTCCTGATTTGTTTAGATAGAGTTCACATCACTCTTTAGAGAACAAGAGACACAAATCCCTGTCAGTAGCAATTCAGTAGCCTGCATCTGTGTATTTTGAGCAAGTCTTTATAGGAAGCAAGTCCGTGGGATTTATATTTGGCTGCTATTTGAGCTACTAATATGCCACATATTTCTTCCAGCAAGGACATGTTTAAAAGTTCAGAAGCTAACACCTAAAAATGTTTCCTTGCCTTTGTGCTTGAAAGCACAAACCCTTATAAAATCTCAGGTAAAATATGGGTTAAAAAATAATTTGTTACTTTTATTTGGTCTTCTGCTTCTTTGAAAAAACATGCTTTACATTTCAAAGTTTGGCTTTGTCTCTTTGTAACAAATGTGATAGTATCTTTACAGGAGCATTATGAGCAAGTTGCTAGTGACTTACGCTAGTGGTTCATGGCTTAGATCATCCTATGTAACTTTATCACTTTCATTCCTAATGTGATGATACTTTATCATGCTTGAACCATCAGCTTCCATATGAAAGACAGGTAACACAGTTGCTTTTAGTACTATGCAACAGAGTTAGCAAAAAGTATCGTACAAATCCTACAAAATGTGTCATGTAAGCTTATTGTGTAAGGCAATATATTAAAGTTATGAGGTGCAGTTATGAAGCAATTTGGTAGTGTGTAATCTCTGATATTAGCCACATGAGGGCACTTGAAGACTATGCAATTGCTAGAACTTGATACTGTACTCAAACACTTAGACTCTGAGATTTAAGTGCAATTGTAATTGAATTCCTCTGCTATTGTACTTAGGTACTCAGTGAAGAATCAGTTAAGGGGTTTTCTTCCTCCTCCCTTTACCTTTTTCAATTTATGCTTTCTGCATTTGAGAAATAGTGCATTTTATCCTTTCAAGTGTTTGCATTGAGAATTCTGCTGAACATGCAACCAAGAAAGGATTCTTAGAGTTGGCAGTTGAGACTTGTGTGCATGTATTGAAAGGCAAAACAACTGGAAGTTTCCATACATGGAAAAGAGGAAGTAATAATGAGCTGTATTTTAGAACCAAGGACTTGGGTGCCAACTAACTTATTCAGGCTTTAATGAAAACTCCAAAACAAGTGTCATTCCCAGTTATTATATCATTTGATGGTACCTTTTGAGTCTTTTTATAATTGAAATGTATCTGATTTGCATTCTTTCAAGTTAATCTCTTATCACTTGGCTGCACAAGAGTTTGAAACAGCAGATGCAATATGTAAACATACCAAACCTTTACATGATAAATGTTTTTTTCCTAGAAAAGCTAGCAGAGCAGGATAAGTAGAAAATAATTTTCTGCTTGACTTCAGAGAGAAGCTGGGCTCTTGTGGTGGTAATATATCACTTTCTGAGGAAGAATTTTTGAGGAAACAGCTTGAATAACAGCATCATAGTCTCATTTGTCTTTGCCTTTGGAATTCCAGTTCAGTCTTTCTAGCTACTTTGCTACTGTTCTGACCAGAGGTGTGTTGACCACCTTTACAGCTGCAGGATATCAACTGACCTTGTGAATGCTGGAATCTTCTCTCATAAGTCACCTTTGTATCCAGAAATAGAATCTTTGGTTGTCTGGAGACTGTGGAGGCATACCAGCACACTTGCTTTACTAGTGATCTCTTTCAACTGATCTACAGACAAAGTTCTCTTTAATTTCTCTCTTCATGCTGGACAATTTTGAGATCCAGACCAGGAATCCTTGAAAGATCTTAAAACATTTTGGAAACAAATGCTTGTATGTTATCCAACATGTTAACACAAACTCTGATGTCCTGTCAGTTGTGAAACATGCTTTGTGTGTGTGTGATCCAGTGAGTCCTTTAGTAGCTACTTCCAACAGAAGCATCAGAGCATGGTTTCAGATTCATATTTGATTACTTTTCTTTGCACTGTGACCTTGGATATTGAGTTACTTTCTCTTTTAATGATATGCTGGATCAATCATGTTTGACCAAGAATGTAGCTTGCAATAAAAACTTCTAGCTGGGTCCTGATGGCTGAAAGTCAGGTTTCGGTGTATCATAATTAAATGGTGAGCTATGAGGTTTTCTTAGCTAAATATGACTGTCTGCCTTGGGCTAGCATGACATTTTTCAGCCAGCTTACTTGCAAAAATTTGGATGTAATCAGAGGCATTACACAAGAGGTCAAGTGAGGAGGAATGGCAGTCCTAAATGGTACTGTGGCCAGCACAGTGGCTACTGGAGTAGCCATCAACATAGTGACCTGTCTTCCATCTCTGGTTGTTGGTTGCACCTTAGCGTTATTGAAAACAGCTCCTGAAATGGAAACTAATCTGTTTTTCATTGGGGATTCTGAAACAACCTTCTGCCCTATGGATTTCATTACTTCTCCAAATCTTCATAAAATTAATTCCTGTGTCTCATTACCAAAAGGGGCACTACCTGCAATTTTAATATTGACAACCAAATTATCGTTCAGAAATTTGCCAGGTGTAATAAAGCCTCAGTCATTCTTTAACTCCATTGCACAGAGCTTGCCATCAATTTATTTGTAACTCTTTACTGCTCAGCTAAGATCTGCCATAGCATTAGTCAAGAGAATGCTTCTTTCAGATTCAGATCCATTCAGTCAGAAAAGGTATGAACAAAAATAATATAGTTTCTGTACGGCACTGTCTGCAGGATGTATATGTCCTTGTCAGGCTTCACTTAAAGCTCCTGTTGTTGAAAGCTAGTTTTACCAAGTATTATGAAGAAAGCAGTTATCATGCCCAAATTCTGCCTCAAATGCTATTTGTGGCTGGTGTTACTACAGATAAAAGAGCGAGCAGTGTTTCTCAGTTGTCTTGTTAATGGTGACACTAAGGGGCACATCAGACACAGGTGGCCACCAGCCACCTGTATCACTACGTTCTTGAACTCAGTACTGGTTAAACTGGAAGCAGCCTTACTCTTAGCCTTTTCTGCTTGGTTTACAGATCTTGGTTATACATATCCTGATATCAGTCGTGCACTATTCTAGTATTAATTAGTCACTAGAAGAGTAATCTTATTTTTTCTTCTTTTTCAGGTAACTGGAGTTGTGGGCAGAGCAGAGCTCTTATCATCTATCTTTTTTCTAGCTGCTTTTTTGTCATATACAAAATCTAAAGGGCCACATAATACTATAGGTAAATGATTGACAAATAGATATGTAACTTAATTTCTGTATCACTGATAATAGATCTCTTAAAATGGTAATATGGGTATATTGGTTATTCAGCAAGTGTGTACAAAACCCCCTTCAGCCCCAAGATACCCAAGTAATAGTACTTCCCATTATTTTTTTTTCCTTGCCCCTTTTCCAAAGTCAAATTGTGAAAATTCATGGCTCCCTATAGAAAATTCCATTTGAGAAAGTGATCTGTTGAATTAGAAAAGATTGGATTTTTTTTATTTTCCTGTCATGGATTAGTCTTTTGCCTCTAATTTAGTTCTTTCAGTTTAAAGGAGGCAGTTTTAAAACTGATAAATGTATATTATTTTCTGTAGAGTAAAACTGGGAATCTTCCTTTTAATAATAAATGGCATACTGAATCAGTTTATAGAGCATGTTCAAAGATGAAGAGCCAAAATCTTCATTTTTCAGGTTAATTTACTTTATTAAATCCTTGGTTTTCTTGTAAGATGAAACATTTTCAATAATGTCTTCTTTATTTGCAGTGTGGACTCCAATTGCATTGACTGTGTTTCTAGTAGCTGTTGCAACACTGTGTAAAGAACAAGGAATAACAGTGGTGGGGATATGCTGTGTATATGAAGTATTTATTGCTCAAGGGGTAAGCTGTTGAAAAATAAATTAGATTTCTCAGGAATGCTGTAATGAGACATTAAGTACTTTGAAGTGTCATATTTCAGCACTGATTTTTGTCTGTTCAGGCTAACTACAGTTGTTACATTTTTCAGATGTTTTTTTTACTCAACTAATATTTAACGTACATGGTTCGTAGTGAGGGAATTCATTCTAAGTTGTCTTTTACATGCCATACAGAGATATTACCAAATATACTTAATAAAGAATTGACATGCCTTAATGAAAACCTAAGGTTTTAATTGACTGAAGTTTGCAAAGACTAGCATGTAACAGTCTTGATTAAAGTCTGAGGTGCATGAAGGTTATTTGGTTTTAATTCCTGTAGTAAATACAGAGAACATATTATATGCAAATGCATTGCATTACATCCTAATGATTAACAAGACTTTTTAGAGTAGTCCTACTTGAATCAGTAACATTTTTAGAAAATTTTGTTGTTCTAAGAATACCTTTAATTTCTAATCTGATAGGTTTCATCTTAAGCATTGGTAAGTCTTTAAGTTAAGAGTAACTTTGCTTTTAAGAAACAAAATGTTCCTGCAATGAAATAATTCTTGGCTTTTTTATAGTCAAACCATATGCAATTTAAAAATGTACTATTGCATATTCTAAGAAAATTTTCTAGTTTACCATACCTTAATTACCTGAAGGAATGTTTTGCAAAAACTGCACCAGTAAAAGCTGAAAGATTGTATGTCTGGGGAATACGTATTGAAGGTCAGAATCCCAAAATAACATTTTTTTGTGTTTACAGGAACATGTGTGTTTGTAAATATTGTCTTTGCGAGTTTGGTGAATGAGCGTATAATTTTCAAACTGAATTTCTCAGGAAATCACCAGTACATGACCATGCTTTTCAGTGCACTCTTCCTTTCTTTTAGTAACTTTTGATCTGATCCTCAATTTCATGAAAGGGTAACAAATTTGTGTCAGTCAACTGAATAGAAAAGATAAAATCCAAACTAAAGGCTCCTTCTGAGGGCACAGGTGTACATGAACTAAAAATTTGAGCAGTTCTCAAAAACTTATCTATAGTTCAGCCAGCCAGTATATGTGAAGCAATAAATCATCCCCAGCACAAGACATGAAGACATAGGAAGGGAAGAAATAAGAGTATGTAATGGGAAACTGCACGAGATCATCATGTTCATGAGGCAGGGAGAGATGGGTTACTGCAGTAGAGGCATAACATAGAAATCCAGGGCTAATCAGGAAGTGAATAGTATTTCTACTGTTCCTAAAGTATTTTGTTTATAGGAAAATTTTTCAGAAGGGATAACAATTCTAAAACTAGTAATTTCTCTTCAAAATTTATTTCATGGTCATACTTGATTTATTGAAGTCTGTGAAGATGGTACAAAATTTTTAATCTGTCAATGCAAAATACAGAACTACAGGCCTACAAGTTCAACTTTGATAGAGTTAGGAAGAATACTTAAATAGAGGTATTTTTATTAGAATGGTGTACTCCTTTTGGGGGGTTGTTATGAAAGCTCTAAGCAGCTGAGTTAAGTAACTATCGGGAGCAGGCATTTGGAGAAAACCAAGGGGTAAAAAAAAAAAAAAAAAAAAATACAAGCTACCTAATCTTAAGGGATTAATGAGTACACTGATTATAAACACTTTTTTTCCTTTGCAGTACACCTTGCCAGTGTTGTTGGACACAGCTGTACAGATTCTTCGAGGGAAGGGCAGTATTCCTTTCTCTATGCTCCAAACACTGTTGAAGCTCATAGTCCTAATGTTCAGTACGCTACTGCTTGTAGTTGTCAGAGTCCAGGTTATCCAGTCTCAACTTCCAGTGTTTACAAGGTAATAGAAAGATGTGACCAATAAAGAGGATGTGACTTAATGAGGTGTGAATGAAAAGGCCAAAAATACATCAAAAGTGTTTATTAACTTACTTTAATATTGGTAAGCAATGACTGTACAATATTACATTTTTTGTGAAATTGATAACTGATAAGTTTCCACACCTGTTGACAAGAATGTCCAAAACACTGAGCTATCTGAGCAGGCATTAATGTTTAAAAACTTGGAGTTGTTAGTTCATCTTAGTAATTCAGAAATTAAATGTTTTATCACTGAAGTATTTTTAGTTGGCTATGTGTTTGAACTTTGGCTGAGTACTCCAAACCTCTCAAGAAGCTTTTCCTCTTCTAGATACAAAATATGTTTGGTTTTAGGTATGTACTGTGCAGAAAGTACGGTTGACTTCAGATACAGTGCTTGAAGATAAGTGTATGTGAATAATGTTAGAACTGAAAAACTGTAATTTATCTTGAAAAGTGTGTGAGCAGTGTAGAAACACAAGAACCTAATTTTTTCCCTGAAAACCAAGGCAAACTGTTAAAAACATAAACAGGGACCACTGAACCCAACTTTAGGTGTAAATCATTCTGTTTCTTCAAATTTATGTTGATTATGTCCCAAAGCAGTTTCTTAAACGTAGAGGAGGCGCTGTCCCACGTTAAAATGAATCATCGTGTGTGGTTCCCAAGTTACACCCCTGACAAATGCAGGAAGATTAGGATATTGTACATGTCTGTAATTGGTAGTTCTAGCTATGAATCTAAAGTTTGCTGGTTTCTGAGCACAAAATGGATCGAGACTGTAGCTTTTTTTTTCGTTAAAAGCTCCTTTTTCTCCTTTCTGTTGCTTTAGGTTTGATAACCCAGCTGCTGTTAGTCCATCCCCAGCAAGACAGCTGACTTTCAACTACCTCCTCCCTGTAAATGCTTGGCTTCTTCTCAACCCCTCAGAATTATGCTGTGACTGGACAATGGGGACTATTCCTCTCGTGGAGTCTTTGTTAGATGTTAGAAACGTCGCCACCCTTACCTTCTTTTGCTTTCTGGGATCTTTGATTGTCTTCAGTCTCCGATATCCTGGGGATTCCTCCAAGACTGTATTGATGGTATGAATGATGCATTAGTTTTGACCTTTTTTTAATAGTGTAGGTGGCTCAGGTTGTTTGAATACGTGCCTAATCTGTGACATGGAGATTTTACATGCATCTCCTTTTGGGCTAGAATGAACACATGAGAAAAGAGGGAAAGTGTTGTAGCAATGAAACTGCTAAATTGCAATTAAATACGTGACTTTTATGGGGGTTGAGATAGACAAGAGATGAGAAAAAACACGCCTCTTGTTATGCATTTGCAAACTGTATTGTGACCTTTCTCAGGTATTCAGAACTCAACTGGCAAATAGAGATTTTCAGTAAAACTTGCATTTTGATCCTTAAAATATATTTATTTCCATCCCGCAAGCTGTCTGCCTTATTTACGTGTCAGTAGTCATGCTGCGTATTTAGCAAATTAATTGATTTTCTTTTGCATAGGTATAAAAGGACATATTTTGACATGTAGGATTATAAGTTTTCCTCTTTTATCATTCTTTTAACATTCTTCTGTAGTCTTTTCCATGTTCTAAGGAAAAAACTACTTTTAAAAACATGTAAGATCAATTCCTGTTTTTCAGTTTTGTATGACCTTAAAACCGAAATGGATTAACAGGAAAGAATATTTTGGAGGAAGTGGGAAGGAGCAAATGAGCTAGTATTTTTTTCATCCAAGACTGGTCATCTTTTTGATTGCTTCCATTGTGAAGTTTCACAAGATTAATGATTAGCTGATACCATGTCTTTTTATTAAGCCAGTGGTGCAATTATGTGTACAACAAGCCTGCACACATAGATAGATCTTAGTCTGCTTTAGAAATAATGTAGTTATTAAATATATAGCTCATCGAACAAAAATTTCAGATGGGTGGGAATACTTATGCACAATTTAAGACTAAGGATTTCTTTGCTAATCAGCTTTGATTCACTTCAAA
Organism: Podiceps cristatus; assembly: GCA_000699545.1. NCBI lineage: Eukaryota > Metazoa > Chordata > Aves > Podicipediformes > Podicipedidae > Podiceps > Podiceps cristatus. Next base: position 20,137 of record KL256388.1, read on the forward strand.
GAGACCTAACATTATAGTTCTGACTCATATCGTTTTTCTTGTCTTGTCACTGGAGCAAGGCAATTTGTTTCACTAGAAAAATCTGTGAAAGTGATATATTGTATTGCTGATGAAGGCTCTTGTTCTGAATTTGAAAACTGTATGGAGAAAAAAAACTTAGCTTATTGATATAATAAATGTGCAAGGTGACATACTCAGAAAAAAATGTTAGTTTTACAGCACTTAAAAAATGTAAAGGAGTAGTTTAATCTTCTTTCTTGTATAAGCTGAAACAATTTTTCTCCAGTGCACTGATACCAGTAGAAATGTGTGTGGGGACTGGTTCACTTCTTTTCATTGGACATCTCTTTTATTTCCCTGCATTTCTGTTTACTCTCTCTACCCAGTAAAGCTTAGAAGAGGAAAGGGTTAATGGGACTGTCAGCGTACATTGTTGTTAAGTCAGTTTTTGTTTGAGGGTGGGGGTTTTATATTTTTTTATTATTGTAAGTATTTTTAATACAAAGGGTCTTCTGAGATCATTCACTCCAGCCTGTGAGCCTTAACACAGTATAATCCTTGTTTAACCAAAGTTGTTTCCTGTAATATATACCTATATTGTGTATATAACCTTCAATATGATGCTGATTCTTTTCAAACATAATATCTAAGTGCCTGGAAGCTAATTTCTTAGGAAACGAGAATGCAATATTTTATATTAAAAATTGTTATGTGCTGTAACATGCAACAACACTGTGGGCCAAAGCCTATTTCTGTCCTCCAGTAAGCCACTGATATCTTAATGTAGACTGGCTAGTCTGCTAAGAGAGAGAGAGGGAAAGAACAATTTCTTTCTTATGGCTTCTCAGTCTCACTCACTAGAGAAATCATAGTACCATCTTTAAAGTGAAGAAAGTGAATTTATTTAGTGATACCAATTTACATGGATTATGACAATGTTCTGGATAACTATATTGAATTACTAGTTTTTAAAAAAACATTTTTCCACACTTGGTTCTCAGTTTTCCCAATAAAAGCCTGAATTTGTGCTGGTCAAAATAAGCTACTACCCTGACAAGGAGTCGGAGGGCTACAAGAATGATCCGAGGGCTGGAGCAGCTCTCCTGTGAGGACAGGCTGAGAGAGTTGGGCTTGTTCAGCCTGGAGAAGAGAAGGCTGCGGGGAGACCTGATTGCGGCCTTCCAGTACTTAAAGGGGGCCTATAGGAAAGATGGGGAAAATCTTTTCAGTAGGGACAGTGGTGACAGGACAAGGGGTAATGGTCTTTAACTGGAACAGGGTAGGTTTAGGAGGATATAAGGAAGAAATTCTTTATGGTGAGGGTGGTGAAACACTAGAAGGGTTTGCCCAGAGAGGTAGTGGAGGCCCCATCCCTGGAAACATTCAAGCCCAGGTTGGACGGGGCTCTGAGCAACCTGATCTGGGTAATGGTGTCCCTGCTCACTGCAGGGAGGTTGGATTAGATGGGCTCTGGGGGTCCCTTCCAACCCAAAACACTCTGATTGCATGACAAGTATGAATTCTATGTGCTATCCGTATGGGTGCCACATGGTATTTATATAATGGTGGCTTCATCATAGTTGGTACCATGATTGTACTGTTTGATGTTTCACAGTCTAGTGAGTGTCTCTAAAGGAGTAATAAAGGGATTTGTAAAGAACTTCTGCAATCAGAAATTTCTAGAATGTTTCGACTCTTCCGCTAGCTCAATGAGATCCAGAGATGTCATGCTGAAGCCTGATCTAAGGGAAAGATCAAGTTAGTTTTGTTTGCAAGATCACAAAATGTACAACTCCAGACCTACTGCAGAAATAAAGATGTTTATTTGGACTGAAGGGGGGAAGGGGGGGGCGCAAAAGAGAGGGATCCAAAATGCAAAGGAGGAGGGAGGCCACACGTATTTCTGAACATGTTTTTCTGTATTTGCTGATGTGGCTGTGGATTTGCTGCTGTACTGCTTGGGGGACAAAACAGAAGAAGTGATTCCTTCTCCCACTTTCTCAAGTGCCAGTGGACATTCCACAGCTCTCCCCAAGTACAGTCTCACAGGATGAACTCGTTACTAGGAGATGCAAAAATCGAAGGACTTATAGTCAGTCATTTTTCATCTGTTTGATACCAAGTAATCTCCAGGAAAAAATAACTCTGGTGAGTACATTGTGTTTCATTTTGTCTTATTTTAATTTTTTGTCATATGTTCCAAAATTGGTTGGGTTTTTTTTCAAAATAATAGAACTAGGAGAGGACAAAACAGGTAAATGGATATTTTTTTTAAAAGATATTAAACTAAGATATTAATATTCATATTAAACTAAAAAAATTGGGATTGTATATTATAAATCAGAACATGTGTTTGGCAGGTTGATGTCACTATGCTGCTTGAAGTAATCAATTATTCTTACATTAGTAAGGGATATGCCCTGGAAACAATATACGAGCCGTTAAATACTCTTATATTTTCTGTTTGCTTTATCCCTGTGAACAGTCAGATAACTTGACTGTCAGACTAAATGACCCTTAAGTAGGTTACACTATGCATATTGAAAATGTTGAGTACTAAGAATAGTACTTATTGATCTAGTTACTTTGGTGGCTTTTCAGTAGGTTTCAGAATCAAGCTGTGATCATGGCCCTTGTTTATTCGTGGAATTTCTTGGCTATAGACATTCCTTTGTTGGCTGGTGAAATGTAATAAAAGCTTTTTTAGTATCTTTTGATACTTGCTAAGTCTCCCAAACAAGGGTGCTTTCTCTCCCTTTTGATAAGACAGCACTCTGTGCTACTCAGCCGCAAACTTTGGTGGTTTGTTACTATGCAAACATCAAGAACAGACAGGCAACCTTAGGCTGCTTGGAGTAAGTTTTTAACATTTAAGTGTCACGCCAAGACGTCGGTACTTCCAAGCTTAACAATATTTCTCTATTCCCTCTGCTTACACCTCAGGCTCTGAAAGGTTTCCTTGTGAACCTCTGGTTACCTAGCAGTTCAGATACTCTTCATAGCTCATGGTTGAGTTTTGTCATGTGCTTTTTTCTTCTTGTGTACTTTAATGGTTTCTGTCGTTTTTTGTTTTTTCCAGTTGACTTGACTGGGATATCTTTTGAACGGAGCCTCTGCATCTGCTGAAAGACTATGACAAAAAGAGAGAATAAATGAGCAGAAGACAATGTATTTTTATCTGCACTAGGACTTTGAGTCTATTGCCCAAGAAACTGTATTTGAAGGATAGTGTACCTAGGAGAGGCAAAAGGATCTAAAGAGAAGTTCAGCAAAACATCGTGTAATGTTTGTCATCAGAGGAATTGCAGAAAGTAGAACATGCAAAAACCTTTTTATTAGATGCCTGGATCCATAAGCAGTCAGTGGAGACCAAGCACTTGCTATATCAACTGCAGAATCCTTTCTACTCAAACCCTTTGGAAAGAATTTGCTTTCATTATACATATGTTGACCTTGTGGGGCTGTGGGACTGATGTCCTTACTATATTAATACAAAATGCATTTTTTTTGAGCAGAATATAATCCAGTAATTTTTTAAATCTTGAGGTTACTTTGAATCAGTTTATCAGAAGATTTCATAAAATAATTAAGCCTATGTACAAGCCTTACATACATTATAAATCTAAACCCAGTTTATTCATGTTGCAATAAAAAAGTTTGCAAAACCACACGTTGTTTTCTAAAGCACACTTTAAACATGCTTTTATACTCTTAAGTGTGTTTGGCTGCTCAAAACAGAATGAAATACAGAATGCTACCCTGACTTCCCATGATCCACCCCTAAAAGTGTGAAGGAGTTTGCTGTAACTAACTTAAAAACTGATACAGAGGACTGGCTTGGAAATTGCATGATGAATCCTGCATTTCAAAGTGGGTTAAAAAAGTATTACAGAGTTCCTTGAGGGTTTTACAGATTGGTAAGTGCTCTATAAGGAGCATGTACTATATAAAGGAGAAAGGGAGAGGAATGTGAAATGGCATTAAATTAAATTTTGTCACCAAGTAATCAACATATTCTCTACATTGTGCTTGTGATTTCTTCAAGGCTTAATTATGCATTTATTTTTGTGTAGCTTAATGAATTGCTGTGGATCAACTGAGCCATGTTAATGATCCATGTGCCTGTTGACTCCTTGAAATAAAAGCTAAAACCTTACTTGATGTTTTAAATCGGTGTTGCATTTTTATATATATAATCCTAGGCTGACTTTCAAACTGGACGTGTTAACTATTTTAGCATGGAAAAGGCAGTTATGCTTAAATCTAGACAGAAGGTGACAGCCAATTGTATTGAAAATTTTTAGAAACTACTTTCTTCAAAGAAAGATTCCATTTCTGTAAGGGTTTTGTTTTCTGTAACTTGGAGGCCAGGTACTTTGAAATAATTATTTCAACCTTTTCTGCTACCAGAGATTTTAAAGCTGCTGTTTAACCCAGGTCTATAAAGCGAATGGTCATTTCCACTTCCTATGCAGCAGAAGGATTTCTTTGCCTTTTAATACACACACCTTTTGTTAAATGTCTGTTACCAACCTAAGAGCAGCGATTCTTCAGTTCATTGTTATCTTAGATGTTTCAGGGTGCCCTTAGTGCACTGTCTAAACACTGATGTTTATTCAGCACTTGATATTTTTTTTTGTTATTTCTTCACATTTTTAACAGAAACTGAAAATGGACTTTATTGTATTGTAAAAATTCTTTATGCATCATATAAGCTGGTATAAATTTTTAATTGTTATAAAAGATAATGTCCCATGTTCTCAGACTGTTATGTTTTTGTATGTGGAACTCTTATTAAAACATTGTTTTGAATTTGATCCTTTGATCCTAGTGTTTTGTCATGCAGCTGCTCTTTTCTGTAGTATAGAAAAGCAAATGACAGTGGTAGGCTCTTGAGAAATGGGGTCATTTGCAGGTTAAAACTTGTCATGTTCAGAGTGGTCTCAATGTAAAACAGATCTTAATGCTTAAAAGAAAGCAACAAAACCAAACAGCCAAAGACCTACTATGTATATCTGTTTTTCTGGGATTTTTTTTGTAATTGCTTCATAATTTGTTTCTTGGGTACAGTTTGTCACAGCCTTATCTTGATTACTAACTCACTTGCATTTCTTTTCTAGGCACTCTGCTTAATAGTGCTACCATTTATTCCAGCATCAAACCTCTTCTTTCCTGTTGGATTTGTAGTAGCAGAACGAGTGTTGTATGTTCCTAGCATGGGATTCTGCATTTTAGTAGCACATGGATGGAAGAAATTATCGAATAAAAGGTAAGGTGGTGTTACCTATGGCTGGTTTAACTTGCCTCTCTTAATTTCATAAAAGATAACCATATTTATAACTGCAAGCTTTCCCAGTAGAGCTTTTACCAGTGTGAATTCACTACGTTATAGCTCTTACTTTGTTTCAAGGTCTTAATGGACACAGAGTAATGACCAAGAAACTTGTTTGGCAATCATGAACAAATGACAACAAGGAACTTCTTAGGAGACCAGTAGATTATTCTGAGGGTATTATAATGTTTATTTAAAATATATGCATGTATATATACACACATACATGTATACACATAAGTATTTTGTATCACTCTTTTTGTATGTATATATATTAAAAAGCATACATATATATATAAAAAAGCCTCAGACTGCACCAAACATTTTTAGAATGCAGTGTAACTTTCATTACATACTGCTTCAAAATGGACTTTACCTATGAATCGAGTATTAACTCATCTCTTTTCTGTAAAGAAACACAAATATTTTCTGTTTAAATCCTAGACTTTTTAAGGATTAAGCAAAAAAATTTCACCAGATTTTATTTGTACTTTATTCAAATGTGATTACTGACTGAAGTTTATATAATGCATTTGTATCGATCTGCAGCATATTAAAATATCTTTTACTGATTAAATTTTCAGAAATGCCATGCTAGGAATGGACATTGGAGCCATTCAGTATTTGTGAAAATAAAGAATTTTTTGGATAACAATTTCTTCTTAGAAAATTCTGCTCTAAAAGCACACTTTGTATGCACCTTTGTTTTTTCTACTGTCTAGAACATTAACCTGCACATACCCACTCTCTGACCTGGATGCTTTATCCCTGTAACCCCAATGGCATCCTAATGCTAGTTCAGACAAACAGAAAGGCAGCAGTTCCCAGTCTGTTGTCTGCTATCAGTAGAGGTGAGGCTTTGCAGTTTAACTTCTGCTATCTGGGGCTGCCAAAGCTGACAGCACTGGATGATGAGAAATTAGTGATGCCTTGTGGGAGTGGCGAGAAAGTATCAGAAATCCCACTACGAGGCAGTAAAAATAGAAGTGATGTGAAAGAAAGCAACGGGAGAGGGTGGCTGGGGAGACAAATTAGGCAGCAGTGTCATTTACTACAAAAATATTGAGAATCAGCACTCTAAAAAGTCTTACGAGAGAAAGAAGGCTCCTTGCTCTAGAACTATGTGGAAAGGAAAAACTTTCTCATAAGGCTGGTGGGGATATAGAATACTGTATATGCCAATTCTCACAGGTTTCTTTGCTGATGTTTTACAACATATCTCAATTATGCTCTTTTTTTTAAAATATTTTTTAAAACTCAAAACATAGTAGTCTAAGTCTGCACAGCATTTTGTATATCTTAAAAATGGAGGGGAAAAAAACCTGCCCTTTTTTTGCAAACCCCTGTGAAGTACATAGCAGTGTGAACAGCTATTGCATAAGTCAAGTATAAGAAATAGCTGGCAATGGTTGACAGCTGTATGTTCGCTCAAGAATGAGATTTTTTTAAAACAAAATGATATTCATAATTGTAGTAAGGCTACTGGGTGTTAACATGTTTTTTCACAATTAAATTAGAATTCAGAGACCAAGTGACCAGCATGTTAAAAGCGCATGTTTTATATCTGTTGTGGTTAAAGTCAGTCATGTTTAAACTCCAGATAAACAGCACAAAATCAAGAAGATTGTTCCTGACAAGCTTGTTGCAGAGTGACTTCTGCCCCAATTTGCAGCTATAAAAATAAAATTGCTACAAAGACACTAAACCTTTCTCCTATTTAGATATTGCAGTATAGCTGGGATTTTATTTTTTTATTTGCTAATGGAATAAGCAAATAGGTAGTCTCCACAGCAGACCTCTCTGTTGTGTTCTACAGAGTGGGAAAGATTGGTGATGAGTGCAGTAAAGAATTTGTATAGAATTGTCCGATATAAAACAAAAGGTTGGGATGATATTTTTAGTTGCTCTTTTAATTTTTTTAACACTATTTAGTGTTCTGAAGAACCTGTTTGTCATCATGTTCACTGCCTTAAATTACAGATGAGCTCTAACAGATGTATAATTTTCTTACGTTTATTGTTTATATTATGTGGATTGTATTTGTTCTTAATAAGTGAATTACATAACGATAACAAAAAATCAGATAAGTAACAAAATTAATTTGGACATTATTTCCTTTCAAATTTTGGAGTGTGCAATTTGGTGATGAGGCAAATAAATTGGAATATACCATTCAAAAATATGGTCCTTAGTTTATTGGCCTCCTAATGTATGAGATGCTTAACTCTAGTATAAATTAGAATTGTTTGTGCTTGTAACAAATCTTTGTTTTATTTAATAGTGCACTAAGAAAAATTTCTTGGGTTTGTTTGGCTGCGGTATTGTTCACTCATGCCTTGAAAACGCTGCACAGAAACTGGGATTGGGAGTCAGAGTACACATTGTTTATGTCAGCTTTAAAGGTATTGTGTTCTATTTGAAAAGTATAATGGAAAGTTTGTGTTGCTGTTCTTGAAAAGCTGCAATAGAGTGTGATAAAACGGAGCGAAATTATACTTGTTTTGCCACTTTTACTTCTACATTGACAGTAGTAACATCTAATTAGTTGCTTTTGGGAATGCTTTAAAAGCAGTGTGATGCACACATGGGAATTCATATGCAAGAAATAGATGATAATTTTTTCCTATGTTAAAGCAGTTGAATGTATTCTCTTATCTGGGTGAACAGTATGTTTCAGTACAAAAATTACAAAAAGTTTGATGCATAGAATAATTTCTTCAATGTGCATATAGCATGATAGGATAGTTCATACAACATCCCATAACAATTATAATGAATTTTAAGACATTTGGTATTTCTAGGGGCAAATAACTAAAATAAATAGATGTTGAGCAACAGATTCAATGTAATCATTCTGTATGCGGTGTTTTGTTGTTCTTCACATATAGGAGCTTGATGAAATCTGTTATTTGCTATGTGTTTTTACATTTTTAAGATGTAGCTAAAAGAAAATAAGTTGTTATGTAATTTCAGCTTAATAGGTTATACATTGGTACCTTCTTTCTGTTTTTAGGTAAATAAGAACAATGCAAAACTCTGGAACAATGTGGGGCATGCATTGGAAAATGAAAAGAATTTTGAAAGAGCTCTGCAGTTCTTCATACAAGCCACTCAAGTGCAACCAGGTAAAAGCTTGACTAGTTGCCACTGAATGGTGTCTCCGCACTAATTGCACTGTAATTGCACTGTAATTTCTTGTGGAACATAATTATTATTTTTCTTATTTAAAACTAAGGATGTGTACAAAAATTTAAAAATCTAGATAGTATCAAAGTGCACATTTACTCTTTTACATACTGTTGCAAAAGATGTTATAGGTACTGCTGGATGACCTTTCCTTTTTCTTTTTAGAAGCCTAATAAATAACCTTCAATTTATGTGCCTCTAATATAGCAAGAGATTAATAATGATAGATACATGGAAGTATGACCTCAAATTTTTTACCATTTCCCAAGTAACTGTATAATCAATCTCTGGTTAACAGTTAAAGAATTAGCTTCATAATTAAGATGAAAAATAATATAGAATTGCTTTTTGTTGTTTTCTTGTTGTTGTACCTATACTTCACACTACTCTGAAGGCATAAGTATTTATTTTCATGATACTTAGTGCATGGAAGTATTTGAAATGTCATTCTTTTCTTTATTAAGATGATATTGGTGCCCACATGAATGTAGGAAGAACTTACAAAAACTTAAACAAAACTAAAGAAGCTGAAGAATCATATCTGATTGCTAAATCATTGATGCCACAGGTAAGTATAACTTTATTTTATCTACCACCACAGTAGGGAATTCTTTCAGGCTATATTAATCATATGTTTTCCATGCTTTTTCTGAAGCTCTATGTTGCTGTATACTTTAAAGTTGTTAGTTTTGGGTGGTTTGTTTTTTTTTTTTTTTTAAACCTATCTATTAAAAGGGTAGGTTGTATACAGTCATAGCTATTAAAAGAATGCTAACTTGGAACTTCTTTTTTAAAACTATTTCAAGTTACTTTTTATACCTCTGTGGGGCTTTTTTGCTGAAATTGAGGGTATAAGAGAAAGTGGCAGTTTAAAAAGAAAGTGGCAGTTTATACTTCTGTGGGGCTTTTTTGCTGAAATTGAGGGTATAAGAGAAAGTGGCAGTTTAAAAATGTACACCTACAGTTTCTAGTCATGGTAGGATTATTTTTACTTACAACTAATGCATTGGTGATGACTGAGTTTTGAGCCTTCACGAGAAGGCTTAAATGCAGTACTGGAGGTGGGAGAAGGTAGCTGCAGCAGCAACAAAAAAAAATCTTGCCTGAACATACTTTTAAAAACATGTGCTTTGTTACCTTTACCATTTGTTAAGTTTATATTTATGCCTCGCAAACATCACTTACTCTAGCTCTTTAGGAGAAAACATTTTGCAGAATGTACATTTTGCAGAATGTACATTTTGCAGAATGTACGAAAGTAACAAAAGCTGTGGGTAAACTGAGACTGACAACAAAAATCAGCAGTCCCTTGAGTAGAAGTATGGTGTTAAAAAGTTTGTTGTGAACAGTATGAAAATTCTAGGCGGATAACATACAAACAGTACAACAGTTGCAATGTCAGCATTTTCATCTTTCATGACTACTTTTCATCTGCTCTGTCAGTGGCTGATAATACCTTATTTACACTTATCTTAGGCTGGAGGGTTAAAAAGGGGAAAGAAAATGTCTGATAGAATGTCAGTTTAGGCTTCAGGAAATATTCTTTGAATGGGGAAGGTTTTGCAAGGTCTGGTTGGCTTCTAATGGCTGTCTTCATGAGCTCAATTAGGTAGTAGCAATCTTAAGTATGATATCAAAGTCATCTATGTCTTCATAGAATTAAAGAAGAAAAAGTATTCAGTTTATATTTTGATATGATTTTCTGGGAAAGAAGAATTGCTATTTGTAATCATTAAGAGCCTGCACACTAATGTCCAGTGATGCTGTAAAACAAATGCAGCAGAGTGAAGAGATCTATACTGATTGTCTTTCATATTTTTACTCATCTTTTTTTGGTACATATATCCTTTTTGACAGATTATTCCAGGTAAAAAGTATGCAGCAAGAGTTGCTCCTAACCATCTGAATGTTTATATCAATCTTGCAAACTTAATTCGAGCAAATGAATCTCGCCTTGAAGAAGCAGATCAATTATATCGACAAGCAATTAGTATGAGGCCGGATTTCAAGCAGGCTTACATCAGCAGGTATCTTTTCTAATTTTAGAGATACATATTCCTGCATAAATGTTACGTATTTGCAGTGCTATAAACAGTATTTAGTTCATACAGTTGAATTAGCTGCTGGAATTGATTCATTTCCAAATGAGAAGATGAAGATTTGGGGCAGTAGTCAATTATTCATTATAAGCCCTCTTCTTTTAAATTCTTGCTTCAAGTTATGTGTTCCCACATAGACTGCGTATTCAAGCATTGTATAGCAAGATGCTTTCATTCTTTATGAATCTCATTTCATTCTTTATGAATCTCAAACTCAAATTTCTAGTATTGTAGTTTAGTTTTGAACTAAAAAGCTTTTGGTTAGTCTGAATCATGGAGTGTTTTTTATCCTCCTTTGTTAAAGGTGGTCCAGGAAATGCAAGACTTAACTAAAAACCACATGAATGTCAGCTAAATAGATAAGAGTAATGTGGCTGTGGGTATCGAGGCTTCTGTTCACTATTTTGTTAGTTGTGATTCCCATTGGGACTTGGGAAGGTGCAAAGATGGCTAAACTATAGCTGTTGCAGTGTAATTACAGAGGCAGTATCAGGAACTCTTGATTTCTACTTTTTTGTTTATTTTTTGTTTATGGGTTTTTTTTTTGTCTGCATATGCATTTGTTGTATACAGATTTCTGAGAACTGAAAGTTTTGGGAATGGTATGTAAAGAAGGTCCTGTATTGTTTTGTGTTTAAAGCAAACAAAAAACAAACAGAACGAAAAACAAAAACACAACATCTTGTTATTTCACATCTACTGTCTATAGGAAGGCATGCTTAAAAAAGCTGTCAATTATTTTCATATTAGTATGAACAGAAGTTGAAGGTTAAATCTGTTTCTTCAACAGGGGAGAATTACTTTTAAAAATGAACAAACCTCTGAAAGCTAAGGAAGCTTATCTTAGAGCTCTAGAACTAGACAGAACCAATGCAGACCTGTGGTACAACTTGGCGATTGTTTACATTGAACTGAAAGATTCAGCAGAAGCCCTGAAGAATTTCAACCAAGCACTAGAATTCAACCCAACACATAAACTGGCATTATTCAACTCAGCACTGCTAATGCAGGAATCCGGTATGTTGGTTGTCCCTTACATGAATACTGTGTATTTGCGTTTATAGGATCCATACTATTTTTTTTATTAATGAACTGTTGCATTTTTGGAAAGCAGAAGTTCATAGCATTACCAAAGAAGAAACTGTTTATTGTAATAGTCAGCTTTGTAATTTATTGCTGGCATATGGAAGTTGTGCAAAGTGTACATATACCTTAGCTGATCAACATCTTTAATACAAGTGCTATTTTACAATGTAACAACTTATACATACAAAGAATAGCATTACACAAACATCTTCAAAATTGTATGTATATAATCTTTAAAAAAAACCCGCCATATTTAGCAAAATATGTTTTGCATTTATATTGATTGATTTCATTCCTCACTGACTAAAAAATTTAGCTGACTTCTGTGGGCTTAATTCTCACCCTGGGAAATGTGAATGTTTTCATAGGTTCCTCTGTAATACTGCTAATTAGGATAAATTAAGTTGGATTTTCATGAGTTTATTTTTTTCGTATATATAGCTTCTAGCAGTATGGGTAAGTGTAAGCCTTTTGTGAATTCAGGCTGTTGCAAAGAGTATTTGGCAAGTGACTAGTAAGGTTTGTTTCCCTTTTGTTGACATGGTAAACTACCCCTAAGAAAGAGAACACAGAGTTGGAGCTGATGCAAATGGATTATTCTCCATCTTTCTCACATTGTAAGTTGGGTAGTAAAAGAAATGCTTTGTTTCTTGTTTGTAGAAGCACAATGGGCTTCAAACAAGCAGAAGCATTAGCTGTCTGGTATTCAATTATTCATACTGGAAAGTGCAGCACTGTTTCAGGAGGTGAAAGAAGGTGGGTTAAAATCAGCTCCCAGCTCCCCCATCCTTCAGTAAGTCTGTGCCTGTAATTCTAAACTAAAATATGTTCACTGGAGTATTCAGAAAAAATAGCACAGACTACAAGCTAGGGTAGCTAATCCTGGTATTGCCAGGTAAGATTATTTTACTATAGCTTTTTCAGACTTTGTTGCAAATTAAAATACGGGAGAGATTTTATTGTTTTGATAGAAAGATACTTAAGCCTGGCTACATCTGAAGTCACTCTGTGATCTCTTTCAATCTGTCTTTAACAAGATTAGATCTTCCACTTCAAGTTTGCCTCTGTAAGAGCTGGTTTGTCAGAACTGACATCTTCTCTTCATTCTCTTTGCTCAACCATACATGAAAATAACTGCTCTTAAACTTGTAGACACACCTTTTATATATGTTATACCAAACCTAAATATGATTCAACAGATAATAGAATAATGATGCTGACTTTGGCTCCAAGTTAACTGTAAGTAGTTTCATTCTGTAAAGAAGGTAGATGTCATTTACTTTTGCTGTTACACAGCAATGATAAAAAGTAGCATTTTAAACCCTTTGCCTTTTACAGTTATGTTACAGATGATACATTTTAATTTGCATAAAAATTAGCATTTGTGTCTAAAAATCCTTCAGAGTAAATCTAGAATTAAACGTATTTTCTATCATTTAGGTGATGCTCGGCTTAGACCTGAAGCTAAACAAAGGCTGTTACACTATGTGAAAGAAGAACCACAAGATGCAAATGGGTACTTCAATTTGGGTATGCTGGCAATGGATGACAAAAAAGATATGGAAGCAGAGGCATGGATGAAGAAAGCCATAAGGTTACAGCCGAACTTCCGAAGTGCTTTGTTCAATTTGGCACTGCTTTATTCTCAGACAGCAAAAGAATTGATGGCTTTGCCCGTCCTGGAAGATCTACTGAGATACTACCCTGATCATACCAAAGGTCTGATTTTGAAAGGAGATATCCTTATGAACCAAAAGAAAGATATCGTTGGAGCAAAAATGTGTTTCAAAAAAATTTTGGAACTGGATCCCAACAATGTACAAGGCAAACATAATCTTTGTGTGGTTTACTTCGAAGAACGAGACTTAATAAAAGCAGAAAAATGTTTGGTTGAAACACTAGCACTGGCACCTCATGAAGAGTATATTCAGCGTCATCTAAACATAGTTAGAAGTAAAATTGCATCACTCAGTGCTACGGAACAGTCACCCCTTCCAGCAGATGGGACTGCAACTGCAGCTGTAGAAGAAAAAAAAAGTTCATTTCAAAATTTGAAAGAAGTAAAAAATGAGCAGAAAACCACCCAAACAACAGCTGATAACAATAAAGGACACTCAAAAAATAAGAAACGAACAGAAAAAACCAATATGGACAAAGAGACTACCAAAAAATCTACAAAAGAAATCAAAGACATTGAGAAAAAGAGAGTTGCTGCTTTGAAAAGACTAGAAGAGATTGAACGTATATTAAATGGTGAATAGTCTTTATTGTGTCACAATAGAGTAAGGGGAGAATACTATTTTTCATTATTGCTTAATATGTCATCCAACTGGAAAGTGGTCTCAGTGCTTTGAAAATAGAAGTAATGTTGACTGCATATCACTTAGCAAGCAGCAAAAGGCATTACAATGCTTTATGTGAGAAAACTGCAACTTTTAAATATGATGTAGGGGATGGGTAGGAATCAAAGGATAAAGGGCTGAGAACAATCTTAAATGGAGAATCCTAATAGTGAGAAAATAGCACTCATAAAAGTCATTGGTAGTCAGGGGTATTCAGTAGTGCTACTTTGAAAGAATCGGTGTAAGAACTGATTGGAGAATTAATGGGATAAGCCAGACACTGCTGCTTTCCCCCATATAAATCTGTTTGTATTAACATTATCTACATTTTATTTTACACATCATTGGTTTAAATCTTTTTAGATCTCTGCTATACATGAAAGAGTTTTTCTTTGCGTTATTTGTTTCCAGAACTTAACAAAACGTCATCAAAATGCCACTGGTTGTAGTATAGGAGGGTGCAACAACACACTAAAATTTTCAGTTGCATTCTGTATATGGAATGATATAATAACCTTTTTAATTGTTCTTTACTTACAATGCTAATGGTTTGTACTGTTTTACCTGATAGAAATCTTATGGTGCTCTTAAGATCTTTAGACTATGCTTTTACTTTTAAAGGAAATGTGTGGTTTTTCCTCAACTGTCTATCATCTGATTATTTTTAAAAATTATATTAAAAAGGGTGGTTTTCTCACTTGTTCCCCTGTTCATTGAATGCTGATAAATGCACTTTTGGTACAGTAACCAGTATGCTATGCAGTAGTCTTTGTTGACTTTGTATCAATGGCTGTGGATTGACTCCTTGGTGTAGTAAATTCTTCCTTGTTTATAGCAAACTGGCTTTACTGTTTCTGTCATTGGAACAGTATTTCTATTCCTCATGGGTTTTTTTTTTTTACAACACTAATATAAGCAATGATTGCTCAAGACAGTGTGATAATAAAGCCACTGAATTTAGCAATGTTTAACACAAGGAAATGTAGGTAATATCTTTCCAAGTTCTCTTGTTTTGATACTTTGTCATGGGTGTGTGGATTTTATTAAATATTTGTTTTGACTACTAAAATATTCCCATTTACACTTTCCATTAATGCATCGGTTTAATTTCTTACATGAAATGAAAATCTTTGCAATTTCAGTGTTGCTTTTATCCTTGTGCAATGCGTATGTTTTTGTTTAAATATACTACTGACTACCTAAACCTGATGTTTTCTTTAATTCTGAGAAAGAAGTTTAAGAGTTAGATTCAGTAGTAATTTAATTAATCGTTAAATCTAACTCTTACTCTTCATGTTTTGTCTTATTTTATGATGTAGAAGTATTCCTTAGCAACTCTGTTTAAACTTAATCCTTTCTGTAACTGCTCAGCTTTCTGCCTCAGGCAGTAATTCAGCTGCAAAACATAAGATTTATCTCTGTGGGAGGGATCTTAAATGGTTGAAGGCCTTGCACGGACCTTTTTTTATTATGTATCATGTGTAATATTACCATGCAAGCAATTGTTGTGGTAACAACTAGGGGAGAAAAGAGGGAGGTTTTAAAAACATGATTTAAAAACTGCAGACAGGAACACGTCCATGGTGTGCAGCGTTCCTCATACAAGAGTTTTAAGTGCTGCCTGTAGTGCACTGTTGTGAAGTGCTCCCAGGAGACTATTGACCACACCTTGAAAGTTGCTGTTTTATCTTGTAGCTAAAATAGCTGGTATGTTGACCTTTATAGAAACACTAACTTGTATATTAAGTCTTCCCTCCAAACCTTTGTTTTGCAAAAGAATTAGTCATTGTTCT
This sequence comes from Podiceps cristatus, assembly GCA_000699545.1. Taxonomy (NCBI): domain Eukaryota; kingdom Metazoa; phylum Chordata; class Aves; order Podicipediformes; family Podicipedidae; genus Podiceps; species Podiceps cristatus. The sequence goes on from KL256388.1 coordinate 35,975, forward strand.
GGGTGATACAAAGGAACATTCCTTTTGAAAATGCAAGGAACTAAGTAGTAAGAAAAGGTACTCTCTCTCTAATGGAGCAGGCCAGCGTTCTCTTCTGTCTGTCAGGAGGTCCCTGAATCCTGTTGCCACACCGCTTTCATTCGGTCTGTAAAGTGGAGAGGGGAGGAAAGGCACCTTCTTGATTTCTGCAGTTGATCCTCTGTTGCGCTGCTCTCATCCTGACCACCCAATCAGCTGCTCTTCAGGGACTAGCAAGCATTATTAGATTTATTGACACTAAGAGCTGCCATCAAGTTTAACTAAAATCATCAGACTTGTGTAAACTGAAGGGTGCTGGAGGTAGATCTTTCAGTCTATTAGCAGGTACTGTGCCCCCTCCATCTCTTTTGAAGAAATTTTAGTAAAAAACAGTATTTTGACTAGTGTCAGTGCGCCGAGTTGTATCTAGCCTGTTAGGTTGTGTCAACCATTTCAAAATAAAGCTGTCATGAGAAAAGTGATTTGGTAAATCGAAGTGGCGTAAGTTCTGGAAAATAATCAAAATAGCATTTGCTCATAGGAAAGCTATCAAAGAGGGAATAATTTTGGCTTTGCTTCCTTGCAGACAGAACAGAGTATTTGACAGGCGTGTTTCCCATTTCAGTTCAAGCTATCTTTTCTCCCCTCTCTGCCATCCTTGTGTGCAAGAACACCATACATGTCATCCCTTTGCAGAACTTTCAATTTCACTAATGCTCAAGAACTGGGAATTTCCAAGGATGGGACAGGCATACTAAAATAATTTGTAGCCCTCTTGTCATTCAATGCAATTGCTGTGGTTGCTGAAGAAACCTGCAGAGAGATGCCTGATGTCATCTTTGCATACATACGCAAATTGTTCAACCTTACCTGTGCAGCTGCTATGACGATATTAAGTGTTATACATATTTGTGCATATAATTTTAGTGCAGACTCATGCATTTATCAAATTAATTTTTGGATCCTTTGCAGGTGAGTATATGCATAAAGGGTTAGAGGTGAACACATGCAAGGATTAATCAGATATGGATGCATATAGTTGAGACAACTGGATGCTTATGGGTAATGCAGTTCCAGAAGGACAACATGCAATTGTAGGTTAATCTTTGAGTATAAACTCTTTGTTTTGTCTGTTTTGCATATGAAAGCCCTAGGGCTTCAGTTTCCGAGTATTATTTGCATTACAGTTAAAAACATGATTGTTCAGATCTGATTTCTTTTTTTTAAGTCTATTGGTTTTTATCAGCTCTGTCAGGTGAATGGGTATTGCAAAGAATAGGAAACACATTTCTAGAAAGGGTCATGTACAAAGTGTCGGAGACTGGAATTAAGTGGATTAACAGGGACAGAAATTCTGTTCAATTCGTTAAACGTACAGGAAGATTGCTGTGGATGGAGGGTTTCGTATAAACGGAAGCAAGAAAACATGCAACACGTGCTGCCAGAGCCTTTAACTGAAGAAAATAGGAAGCTTTAGATTCCTGTTAAGTTGTGGAGACTTAACTGTACCTTATTTTGGAACATAACAGCAATTTCAGTATATTTAAAAGGAAAATTACATGCTGACATCTTAAGTGCATCTTGGCGTTACCTGGGAAATAATGCCTGCATAGCTGTAAAACCTATAGGGAGTTCTCATCCAGCTCCTCCTTCCCCGCTGGCTCTGGCGTGAAGCAGGCTCAGGAGATCCTCCTGCTCTGAAGAGGACACAGCTTTGTTCTGTGCCCATGGGATGCAGAGACGCACACGTCCTTTGTTTTCCCAGAGGTATGATAGTACTGTTACCGAGTTCTCCCTAAGAGGTTTTAAATTGCCAAGGACAGTATGTTTTATTACTCGGTCTTCGTGCACCACAGCTAGCTGAACCATAAGCCTGTGGGACAGGCCACCTCACGTAATGGGACTTCGGAGCAAAGCACTGACCTGTGAGAAAAGTCAATTTTCTGGTAAGAGTAAGCACTCTCCCAAAGCAAAAGCTGCTGAAACATTTTGGCACTGTGCATGTAGGTTGTCCAGCGCAACATCTCGGCGGCTTTCCCTTCCTCACCGCTGTCGGGTGTTCCAAGGCTAAGGGGTGCAGAGAGCAGCTCTTCGGGTGCGGTGTTCAGCCATCTGCCACTGCACTGTTAGATGAGTTCATTGCACAATCAGGCAGTGCCTTGCAGTGGCAAAGCTTTTCATATACCTGCTTCCAGGCTGTGGAGCTTTGGGCTGAACTTGGAGGCATTTGTTCCTTCCTGAAGTTTCTTTTGGAAAGACCCAATGAAGAGCAAAACAATTCTGGGAAGTTAGCAGCCTGCCCCAGGCTCTTGCAAATTTTACATCCCACAAAAGCACCAGGAAAAGTCCCGGTTTGGGTCAGTGTATGTGGCTGGGCTTTTCCTTGCAGAGGCTCTGTAACCCACCTCCGCCTGGCGAAATATCTGGAACTGCTGCAGAACCTGCTACTCCTGTAAAGTCCTGCTTCGGCCCCTGCCATGTAACCGAAATTATGCTGCTCTGACTTTCAGCTTAGGAATCCTGCTTTGCTAGGCTGTTTGAGCACGGAAAGGCTGAAAGACACCTCTGGTTCCACTCGTCCTTCACTTCCCTTCCTCTCCACACAAAGCTGTAGCACTCTTCGTGTAGTGTTTCAACTGATTGAGAAGAATCTGTCCCTTAAACCTCCAACATAGCTTACGAAAAGGTAAGACATTCCTACCTGGGATCAAAATAGCATAGCTTACTATGTTACATATGTTACTATGCTACTTTTTTTTAAAAAAAAAAATAATCCTAGGTAGATATCACAGTATTTTTCTAGCATTCAGTGAGCAGTAGGGGAGCTAGTATACTTTGAAAACTTAAAAACTGCTTTCTGCAGTCTAGTGCCTGCCTAGAAACCAGTGGTCCTGCATGTGGGATGTATGTCTCTCTTGCAAACAGGCAGAAGAGATTTTGTATACACACATCAGTCTCTCTCAATCAAAAAGCAATGATGAGAGAGAAAAAAATCAAACCCAAAACAAAACCACCTCAAAACCTTGTGCATAATTGTCCTGGGATGGGAACAACATAATAAGCTGTGTAGGTTTCTTGGGTAGGAAACAGTTCCAGAAAAACACGTTTAACATTCCCCAGCACATTGTCATACTTTAAAAGATTGCTAGAAAGAGAATTGGACTTTAAAGACCATATACTCTGAACTAAGGCATTCTGTTTAAAATAAAATATTAATATAATGTTAATATACTCCAGCAAAATGCAAACTATCGCTAGTTGCTACATCTTTACTGGTAGAAGAAATGTACTATCAAAAAAAAGCGAGTAAAAAATTCCTGTTCATCTGATGCCTTCACCAGTGCTTACAAAACAGTAAATGTCTTTTGTTAAATGTCCGTACAGAGGCACTAACATTCTTTACAGCAAGTTTGGAGGTTACATGCTCATTTGGGAGGAACTCAGCCTTTTTCAGATGTAGACAGAAACAGAGAAATTAAATGCTTGGTTTTGTGGGGCTTTGTATGCCATACTACACCTTGGCATTGTGGAAAAATATATGTATATAGTTGCCAAAATTTTAGTTATTGATAGGTCAACATAGCAGACAAATTGGTGTATTTGATATAGTTGGGGGACGGGACAGGTACAGGACGGGACACATGACTTAGAAGCTTTATATGAGGTTATGAATTCTCTGTGTCTTTTTTTCAGTGCAACTGTTAATGAATGTGAAGCCTGAAAGATTCCAGGTAGAATAGAAGTAAGCATTAAAATAAAGCAAGTTGTTTGTATTGCCTACATCTATTCAGCATATATGTTTGTTCCTTACATGTAATTATCAGGGTATTGTCTTTTTAAATACACATAGCATGGTATTTTTAATTATATGTGTATTCATCCACGCACAATGAGAGTAGGTGGAGGAGGAAAATACAACAATTACAGGATGTCTTACCAAAAGTAGAAGTCATAAATCTTGATTTCTAAAATACCATCTTGAACATGCACTCACCTTTATTTCATTTGCAATCGTTACCCCAGTCCTATGCTTTTGTTGCACGCCATGGTCATTGGAGCAGGATGCTGTAGCGCGAACTCCCCAGGGCTGAGAGCTCCAACAAGGCTGTGACGGCTGGTGCTTACAGAATGGGGGATCAGTTGTTATCTCTCCTCAGCCTTAAATTGAATAATTGAGACTTGCTTGTTTCTTTGGGCGCACTGCTCATTTCATCTACAGGAATATCAGACATTATAGATGACTGTCTCTGTTTGCAAGATATAGTAATTTCTCTGTAAATGTGTGCCTTCTCATCAGCAGACAGAGATAGCGTATTGATATTGGGCACATCTGAAAGTTGTAGAGGGTACAAGTGAGGGAAGCCAAATTATAAGAAATGTTAAGTGTTATTGAAATCCAGGAAGATAAAAGGCATGTAATAAGCTCTGAAGTAATGCAAAAATATGGTAAGCCTTGCTCAGTTAAAAAAGCAAAGATAACAATTGATAAAAGAAGTTTAAAAGGAGCTTCTGAATACCCTTTCTGAACAGGTCTGAAATGCTGGGTTTTCTTCAGCTTTATACATAAACATTTATCACTTTTCCAGTATAAACAGATACATATAGATATAATTAAAAGTATTTGAAAGCTTAAAACTTATGGAATTCAAATACTGTGCAGAAACATAAAAGAAGCTGAATGGGTAATATTTCTTTAGATGTATTTGTATGAGATCATATTTATAGTTGCATGAAGTTAAAGTAGGAACTGCAATGATGAGTGTTATTTGGATGAGTCATACTATCATTCTGCCCCTTACTTGGGTGAATATAGTCAAGTTATCAGTGAAAATATTTAGGTTTAAATTTACTTTTCAAGGAATATTCCTGCACCTGTTTTTGCAGATATTACAAAAGAACTAATTTGCTAGAATATTCATGGAGAGCAAAAATAGGAAGAATAATTAAGTTTTGGAGTAATTTCCTTCTGGTCAATATACCTAAAATGTATATATATTTGAAAATAAAATTATACGTATTGCACAAGGATAAAAGCAACACTGAAATTACAAAAATTAAGAAATTAAAATGATGCATTAGGTCTTTCCAAAGATTTTCCAATTATTTGCACTGTTTTATCTTGTGACAACAATAATAAAAGGAACCCCCTTTCCATTGCCTTCCTTTACCTTTTGATTAATTTACTGCCTGTAAGACTTATAAGGCAGACGATCCTTTAGTTTACAGACACAAAACAAATTGTGACTGTAGGAAAAGAAAACTATAAACAGAAAGCAACTGAAATGCACACAGACATCTAGGGGTTTTGTTTTAAAAATTAGAAACAAAATAACAAATACTGTTATCTTAGGCTGTCTAGTGTCTGGGTGTCCTAAGAGCCTTCTGGCTGATGTGAAAATACAGCAAACTTGAACTCATCTGTTCCTGACCATCTCAATTTCAGAGTTTAAAAACCATTTCATATGATTGTTTTTACTAATACACTGTTCCTTCTTCAGCTCTAGATGAAATGGTATAAAGAGATTGAAGCTCAGATTGAATTTCAGTAGCAGAGTCTTTGCATTTCTTGAATACCCTTAGGTGCTCTTTCCTTTGTTCTCTTGTGTTCTTTGTTTCTGTGGCAGTGGTACTTTCTCACACTGCCAGTGTTCCAGGATGGAAGGCTATAAAGAGGAAAAAGAAAAAGGAGAGGAGCTAACTGAAGGTTTTTAAGTCTTTATATATGTATTACTAATAAGCACCTTCAGTGTTCTGCTTTTTGCTTTTGATTTATATACATACATACCTCATAAATATGCATTTAAATCACATATGTTAGTCTTTGCTAATGAACTGCAACACAATTATTTCAACATTTACGAGGAAGAGTGCTCATTTCGCTTTATTATTGAAAACTATTATTATTGCTATTTGGAACAGCAATGCAGGAAAATACCTACAGGCAGTGATGACTGAGTTACTGCTTTGGGTTATTACCTAGTATAAAGCAGTTGCATAAATCACACAAATGATCAGTTAAGTGCAGAGACTTACATAAATAAATCTATAGAGTTGCATAATATGTAGAACAGAACATCATGTAACTGAATTTTGCTGTTTTATCTCGTGATTTGTTTGTTTACTGCTTGGGATCTGGCAGGGTTTTGAGAAGGTAGTAGTTTCTGCTTCCAGGGGCAAGAACTGTTCAAGCTGTTGTTCATCTGCTGTCCATTATCATCACTTCAGAGGTGAAGGCTGTTACTTTTGTTCTTGACCTCTTGGTAAGTATCTTGGTAAAAGGAGGAGCAGAATGTAGAATCAACAACCTAAACTAGAACAAGATTTCAAGATCATCACGATTATATCAAAACCAGCCGATCTACGGTTAAGGATGAAATTAGACAGCATTATCCTATATTTCTGTCCTGCATTTAGCTATTTGTCAATAGTCTTTCTTGAAATCCTAGTAGCAACTTTGGTACAGTTTAGGACAGTAACAATATAAATCTTAAGCAGCAATCCAACCCATGTTCTCCATGTGACAGGATAAATTGCAATGCTTTGAATAATGCCACTAGAAGACATGGCCTCTGACCTGCGAAGCTTATCATCATGGAAGTATGTGATGATCTAAACGAGGAAATAAATAAAAATAGCACTTCCTTTATATGTTGGGGATTTGCAATAAAGCATCTAGGGTCTTACAAGGTTTCTTAATTCTACTGAAATATGACAATCTTCATGATACTGTCGTTAACATCCCTCCAGGACTGTAGTTTTCTTCTTAAGAGCTTATTGCTTTTCCGCAACTGCGTAATTAGAGGGGAAATAGTAATTTGATTTCAAATGTTACTGTCAAATCCCATACTCATAAATTTTTAATTTTAATTCAGGGCTATCATACATACATCCTGAAGAGCCTGTATGTAGAATTGTACCAAACAGTGAAAATGCTCTGAAGGCCACATTTGGAATATTGCAAGTACAATATGACTGGAAAGGCTTAAGAGGGGAAAAAAGAAATCATCCAAGATTTTTGAACAGAAAGATGCAACCGGTATGTCAAGACGTGTTCACTCCACAGATTACTGGGAGCTTGAGTTTACACTGGGGAAATACCACTTCTAACTTGCTTTTCACTCCTATTTTTCTAAGCATTCACTTTCAGAGACTGAAAGTGGGTTACATAAACTACAGTCTAATTTGGTGTGGCCACTCTTAGAAGGAATTCTGCTGTCTACCCAAGGTGGTTGGGGGCTGTAGCATATGATATGTGAAGAGAGGCTGAAGACAAGGAGCTTGTTTTGCCTAAAGAAGACAAGATGATAGGGGCTTCTTACTGCAGTCTTCAGCTCTAGTAGGCAGTTGCACAGAAGCTGAAGCCAGATTCTACAGATTTTACTCTGCCCTGGTCAGGCCCCACCTGGAGTATTGTGTCCAGTTCTGGGCTCCTCAGTATAAAAAGGACAGGGATCTCCTGGAGGGAGTCCACAGAAGGGTTACGCAGCTGATAAAGGGCCTGGAGCATCTCCCCTATGAGGAAAGGCTGAGTAAGTTGGGACTGTTCAGCCTTGAGAAGAGAAGACTAAGGGGGGACCTAATTAAAGTTTATAATTACCTGAAGCAGGGGATGCAGGGGGAATCAGCCAGCCCCTTTTCAGTGGTCTGTGGGGATAGGACAAGGGGCAATGGCTGCAAGCTGGAACACAGGAAGTTCCGCACCAACATGCGGAAAAAAATTTTCACAGTGAGGGTGATAGAGCACTGGAATAGGCTGCCCAGGGAGGTGGTGGAGTCTCCTTCACTGGAGAT
>JMFS01007940.1:0-10681 GCA_000699545.1 Podiceps cristatus
GCCTGTAGCGTTGCATGGGGTTGTTGTGACAACTACAACACAGAAATTAAATTGCGTTTCAAAAGCCAAGCTAACAAGCCTGAGTGGCCTGTGTTAGACAGGTCAGGCGAAATAAAACCAGCCTTTCTGGCCTCTATCGCTGCGTGTGAACCATCTCCAGTAAATGCCACATCAGATTAAGATTATTCAGTTTTTGCTTTCTTCCCTCAAGTTCATCCCCTTCCTCCAAGCATTAGCATTTTAAGGATAATGAATGACTCTCCCTTTCAGCTTATTTATACCACCTCTGAAAAAGCCTAACCTGCTCTGTCCCCCTCCAATGCATCCCGCTAGTCTGGTCGTTTCTACTTAAGACTACTTTTATATATCCCAGTTCACATCTGCCATCCCTCCAAATCTGCCTGCTTGCACAAGGACCCCCAGTCTCAGCTTGGTGGCACGGCAAAGCGGGAGACTTCATCCTCGCCATGTTGACGCTAAGCCAGCTCATTTTAAGCCAAGTGGGTTGGGAGAGGGTGACAGAAGCTGGTCCATCAGCAAATCTGATGGACTAATAATGGGTCAATAACATATGAACTAAAGGGGAAATGAGTCACCAAGAGTGACAAGCAGAACGGGATAACAGCCCTAAAAACGTTTAGTTCCCTGGCCCTGAGCTGTTTGTCACCAAACTTCTCTCACTGCACGAAACAGCCCGACACGGCGGGACCCAGACCTATATGTAAAAATTAAGATGAAGTCGCCCTGTAGAAGTGCCGGAGCTGGACGACGCTTCATTTCAAATCATTCCTCACCTCAGCGGTACCCATGCAGCATCCAAAACTCATCGCCCCACGACACGGGACTTCTCACTTCCCTGCTCATTCCTGATGGTTGCAACTTCGTTGCAATGTAAAAGGAATTTCACAAGGGCACCACTCTGATGTGAAATACAAATAGACTGAAAATATAAATCTGCGGTATCCCTTGCCCACTCCTAATCAGCCCACCATTTCATCTCTGTACTTGAACAGATGGGACCTTCTGGCAGTCTTTAAACCACTCAACAGCACTTTCTCCCATAACAAAGCAAACTAATTACTAGAACGAGACACTATTTTCCATCATTTTTTCTGCTATTTTTAAGGAATCAGACAGCTTGGTGAGCTGATGTCTGATTAAGGATTTGCACAGAGCTATTTTGCCCTCAGAAGCTTAAGGCAACAGAATTAAATGCACATCGGCATGAAGGTACAGAACATGCTAAAAGAACTTCAGAAGGATTTTGCTCACCAAATACTTCTCTTACTCCCTTTACGAAGCTATAGATGTAGGCAGCTTGTTGATCATGGAGGTAAAAATCACCTCTTACTACTGCCTTTGCACGTTGGATCCCTCAGCGCAGCACAGGCTGCTCTACGGACCAGCTCTACTAGGCAAATGCTTCATTTGACAAGAGTGTTTTTCAAATCTAAAAGCTTCTGAGACAGTTTTTTTTCCAACTTAAGAATAAATTTTTCTAATGCGTCAATTTTCTTGTTGATCCTGTGTTTTGCTCAAGCTAAGGGTTTGCTTGCTATGCTGCGTATGTGTCTTTCCCAAGAATCTACAAGCTTTAGCTTCATGCCTTTAACAATTTCAAGATACCTGGAAATGATTATCAAAATTATGAACTTCCCAAATTCTTTCAGGAAAGCTTCTTCTAAAAGTCATTGCAGAGGACTACAAGACTTAGATTAATTAGATAACAAGTCCTAAAAAAGCCTGAGTTATAGTAATACCAGTTCAGGCACTTGGATGAGTCCCAGCTACCCGGGGGCATGAAATACATTTAGGGGAAGGAAAAAAAAAAAAAAAAAAGAATGCAATAGGCAATGCATCAGAACTTAACAAAAAGCTGAAGAGAAAAGCCAATGGATTTTGTAATAACTAAGCAAATTCAGTGGTAGATTTGTGATCCACTGGGTATTTGTTGAGTGGGAAATAAACCAAAGCAGCTAGTTACGTGTTGCCTAGCTGCAGACTGTAATGTGAATAGTTTCCCTGCAGGTAAATCACTTTCTATTACTTCTAAGTACCCCAGGAAAAATATTAATTGAAAACACAGTTCTAATACTGTCCAGCTGGAAAACATTAGCTTAGGATGGAACTAGCTTGACACTGGCTGCCAATTGGCTACGCACAATGGAAAAGGAAATGAATCTCTCGCACACAAGATGTCCCATTTTCCACTTCTCCTTTGTAACCCTCAAATAAACTCATTATTAACCAAAGGCTTTGATTCACGTGGGGAAAGAAAAACATCAATGCATTGATGATAACACAAGTCTGGATTTCTTGCATTAAAATGAAGGCTCTCAAAATTCTGACACCGCAAAAAGCAGAGCAACTGGAGAATGACTTACAGTCCGACAATATAGAAACATTTCACTCTTTTCTTGGCTAATAGTTAAAGAACCGTCAAAACACAAAGAAAAATGCAGTTCTACAATTCTGTATCGTCCAGCCCATCTTCCTGCAGCTCCCTTCTGCTAAGAGCTTTTTTCCCATGCAGGTGCAAAAGGGATGAGGAGGAAAACCCAAGCTGACCCCATAGATATCGAGACTGCTTTTTCACTTCTATTTAAATTCATTTATATGCAGCATCCAACAGGCCAGACTATCTCAGAAGCATCATTCTCCAAGTCGCTCACAACCCACCAGCTTCCTGGGCCTCCTCTCCATGTGATTTCAACTTTGCTGAAAAACTCCTGACTTTTATACTACTTTTAGCCCCCATCCAAATTCTCTGAGATGATAAAAAACTATATAAAACCCCTCAAAATTTAGCAACTCTCCTTGTCATGGAAAAGCATCCTTATTCTGCACTCAGACCTTTCAGCAGGTGAAGCTACCTGCTGGCACAACAGTCCATGTCCACGCTCCCTACTTGGCTTCAGGCTACTGTACAAGGTTCATGCTATTTCCCTGAACCAGACCGACTCATTTATGCTTGAAGTGGATTAAGAAACATTTGTATGAGTTATCAGCACTGAGGGGAATTAGCAGTTGGTAACAGTTTTTGGGTCTGAAAAAGGACATCTGTCCACAGTCTTACTTATTATGCTTAAAATTGGCTTCTCCATCCATACTTGAGTAACCCAAAGAGGTCAGAGAAGTGAGATACGGAAGATACCGGTAAACATGGGAAAGCAAGGAGGCTTAGCTATGAGTGAGAGAAAGATGAAATCCTGTCTGTGGCGCTGTCTACAGAAGGACTTCAAAAGAGAAGTGTTCAACATTCCTATAATCAAAGAAAAAACTGAAAAGAAAACAAAAAGCAGAGAGGTATGGAGGAGAAAGCGAACAACAAAGGCCAAATGAAAAAGGAAAAAGCACTGCCAGCTGAGCAAGAGGAGAAATAACACACTAATCAGAACAAGAGAGATCCAAAATTTACTGTCTTCTCTGTAGTTTCTGAGCGCAGGCAAACTTGTCAAAGGGATCAAAAAGTTTGGGACAGCTTTGTTCTGGGCTGATCCTAAAGAAGAGGTGGTTATAGTTAATTTCCAGAAAACGGAAAAGGGGGAAGGGAATAGCCCCCAGACAGACAGACTGCAACCCACAAACATCAGCAGCCGGGCTACAGCCTCACCAATCCACCTCCAGTACGACGGGAACATCCATACTCATCCCACAGCTTCTTCAATGAAGCAATGAAAAAAAGGCTCATTCTAATTTGCTGAATGACAATCCAATTTTACAAGCATGTCTTTCAAAATCTTGGTCATCTATTAGTAGCTAATGACTTCCAATGCCTACCATTCTCATAACACAAGTACAGAAATCGCAAAAAAATAATCAGAAAAATGGAATGATCTGGAGTCAAATGAAAGTCAATGGGGAGTAGAACCACTCCGAGGTCCCAGAGACAGGCCAGCTTAGCTGCCCTGTCACTCAATTACCCTAAAATACTGAGTGCTTTGAAAATTTTACTTTATTTTCACTACGTTCATCTCTGCAAAACAGGGACAATAATCCCTGACTTCAGAGGGAGGTAATGATCATTAATTCCTGAAGCACTCAAATGCGGGGCAATCACAGGAATCATTCAAGCTTGGGACTAAAGGTTTGGATGAAACAGAGTGAATAACCAGAACAAATAATGAAACGAAGACAGCTTCTTCTACATAGTGTCCACTCATAACATGCTGCAAGACCTCAATCAGGTGGAGAAAGTGTTACAACTTGCCATGAAGGACAACATTCACACATAAGTAAGGAAGAGCTAAAGCTATACAGGCAACCTGAATTGCAACATCTCCTGATATTCAGGCCAAGACTTAACTATTATTACTTACCAAACAGATGTTCTAGGGTCAGATTGTTTTAATTTCATGTGCTTTAGAATAATGAAAATACACACATTTTTTTATAGAAAAGCATAACCTTCTATGGGGAAAGGCTGAGGGAGCTGGGGCTGTTCAGCCTGGAGAAGGCCAAGAGGAGACCTCATCAGTGCTTATCACTATCTCAAGGGCGGGTGTCAAGAGGATGGGGCCAGACTCTTTTCCGTGGTGCCCAGCGACAGGCCAAGGGGCAACGGGCACGAGCTGGAACACGGGAAGTTCTGTCTGAACAGGAGGAAACACGTCTTTGCTGTGAGGGTGCCCGAGCCCTGGCACAGGCTGCCCAGAGAGGTGTGGGGTCTCCTGCTCTGGGGATGGTCAAACCCGCCTGGACGCGTCCTGTGCAACCTGCTCTGGGTGACCCTGCTCTGGCAGGGGGTGGGCTGGGTGGTCTCCAGAGGTCCCTTCCAGCCCCACCATTCTGTGATAGCCTGCTTTCTTGTCACAGGAATAGAAGGTGAGAAACTTTGTGCCTGCACTAATGAAGAATATTTCCAAAAACCTGAAATTTAAATAAAACAAAACAGCTACCTCAGACAGGAAACAAAAATACTGAGTGTAAAATACTTTTTGTATACAAGTCTGCTAGTCAAAGCAACACATTAAAAAGATCTTTTAATTCATTAGCCTCCTTTTAAATATGCTTTTCCTAAAAATACATGCTGTGTCTAAGAACATGCCAGCCTGGTATAAGACAATGACTTCTCCGCACTCCTATTTGCACATCACAAGATGTATTTGAACATATATTTATAATCAGAAATATGTTAACGCTACTACAGTACACAGTCATGATTACATTCCAAGATATCACAGAAAAATGGTTTCTATTTGCAGCACCTATAGCTATTTCTAGCCAATGTTCTACTGTGTGAAGCTGCATTATTCTCTATTACCAGACATAAAAACTAACAAGGCAAATACAAAACCTCATACCCTAACAAACAGCATAACTTTTATCTAAACCAGCCCCAAAGTTGTAAATGTATACCTGAAGGGATAAAAGCAAATAAAAAGAGTATCTGTTGGCCCTCCCAGACTAATGGTTTCTTGCAGGTACGTAACAAATAGAGGATTTAGGATTATTGCGCTAACCAGAGTTTAAAACAAGGAACCGTGATTAATTGTGGTTAAGGACCATCCTAAAGCACCAGCTCTCACCTTTATGCTTCCCCCGATGAGATCTGGCGGCTCTTCATCTGTTTCTAAGGCAACGTTGATGGAGGCGAAGGGGCGACTTGCCATCTGTTGCATCTCACGGAGTAGTTGCTAATTTAATAAACAGAAAAATATTATTATCATATTGTTCCAACACAAAGATGAAAAAAACATGTATCTGAGAGGTTTTACCCAATACCAAGGGATATCAATGAATATAGAAAAATAACCTCCTGGTGTTTTAACGGGCTTAGGGGTACAGACAGATAATTATAAATATTCACATTACTACAACTTAACAGGTTATTGCAAGCAAAGCTACATGCACAGTCTTAAGCCTGACTCGTTTGTGAGGGAAAACGCATCTGCTTAAGTTTTCATAAAGCACTTATTTACTTTTTAAGCTCTGATACCCTAGTTGTTTGTCATCACCTGTCTGGGGCATGACAGGGCTCCATAGGATTTGGGGGACCCATTTTAAAATTAAACTAGCAGCAGTATGTAACTACTTTGGAATATTGTGCCTGCCCGGCGCAGCAGGCACGTCTCCTCCGTGACCACCCCACCTTCCCAGATGCCCTTGCACGATAGGTAAGAGGCTCTGCAAGAGGAACTGAACAATGATGGAGATGATGGTTCATCTAGCTTGGAGGTGTCGCCTACACCCTATGTCAAAACTGCTTCCATAAAGACAAAAAGATGGGTCATGGTCATAGCAGACTCCCTTCTGATGGGAACAGAAGGCCAATATGCCAACCGGGCTCACTTCTCCGGGAAGTCTGTTGTCTTCCTGGGGGCCTGGTTAAAGATGTGACGAGAATGTTTCCTACCCTAGTATGGCCCTCGGATTACTATCCATTATTGATTTTTCAGGTAGGCAGTGATGATGTTGCAACAAGAAGTCCCAGGGCAATCAAGAGAGACTTCAGGGCCTTGGGAGGACTGGTTAAGGGATCAGGAGCACAAGTAGTGTTCTGCTCTATCCTTCCAGCTGCAGGAAGCGATGAGGGAAGAAACATGAAGAGCCGGCAGACCAACACCTGGCTCTGAGCCTGGTGTCACTGGCAGGGCTTTGGGTGTTTTGATCACGGGTCGGTTTACGTGACATCAGGCCTGCTGGCGACAGATGGGGTACACCTGTCTCAAAGACGGAAAAGGATCTTTGAGCGGGGAACATTGTTTGAGAACTGAGAAGGACTCGTGGGTGACATGATGGCTGGAGGCCGTCTTGGGCATAGCGATGGGTTTATGAAAGGCAGGTCCTGCTTCACTAATTTCTTCACCAAAAGGGCTGTCAGGGCCTGGCACAGGCTGCCCAGGGAGGTGGTGAAGTCACCATCCCTGGAGGGATTTAAAAGACGGGTAGATGGGGCACTCAGTGACATGGTTTAGTGGTGGCCTTGGCTGTGCTGGGTTAACAGTTGGACTTGATGATCTTAAAGATGTTTTCGAACCTAAATATTTCCATGAAAATGCTGTCAGGCTTCTGTTGAATAATCATTTTATTTTTTGTTTCCTTTCTGCATGCAGCAAACGTATCAAATGGTAAGCATGTCCTTGTTGCAATGTTTTATTAAAATAGAAAAATTTTTCCTGGGTAAATGTCTGCAAGCCTTCATGACATGAGACATCTTTTATTGTACTGTTTTCGAACCTAAATATTTCCATGAAAATGCTGTCAGGCTTCTGTTGAATAATCATTTTATTTTTTGTTTCCTTTCTGCATGCAGCAAACGTATCAAATGGTAAGCATGTCCTTGTTGCAATGTTTTATTAAAATAGAAAAATTTTTCCTGGGTAAATGTCTGCAAGCCTTCATGACATGAGACATCTTTTATTGTACTCTTAAGCATTACAATGCAGCTCCCTTTTTTTTCCTTTTTTTTTTTTTAAAAAAAACCCACAAAGACCGACACTTCCTTTCCAGCTTTTCAGTTTTATCTGAGCTGTGGACATGCTTCTTTTTGGCTCCGGCAGCTAATCTCTGATACTAAGAGCAAGCTACACAACCAGTAAGTGGATGCAGAAGCCATACCCTTAATTCCCAGAAGCAAAGCATCTGATGCGACTCAGTGCCCCTATTTAACAAGGGAAGAGACAGATACTTTGTATATAGCACGTAAAAAACCAGCAGTCTTACCCTTAAGTGTAGCAACTGCCTAAACCACTTGTACGCGGCTTTAGACATTTAACATTACTACTCAGCTGCAGCAATACTAGTTGCACTCTATTTTTAAGCTAGATTGAGGCACCACCAAATGCCCTCTATACTTTCTACCATCACCACCCCCATTTCCCCATTAATTCTGGGCAATTTGACACTCCAAGCCCTAACTAATCATTTATAGCACTCAAAAAGTGCTAAAGAAAACACAACAAAATGCATCATGCCCCAAATAACCCAGGAAGATAAATTGCCCACAGCCAGCACAGCAGAAGAGGACGCAGCACACAAGCGAAAGGAAGACGCTGCTAACCAATGTGCAACTCGTTTGGACAAAACTAATTACATCACCATTTTCTTGAACTCATACACCTGCTATGGTGTTTTCTTTGCCAAGCCATCTTTTAGTTTCGGTGGTTTTTTTTGTTTTGAGTTTGTTTTTGGTTTTTTTAGGTTGTTGGGTTTTTTTTTTTGTCTAGAAAACTGGAAGACTGTCTCTGTAAGCTTGGGGTTTGGGGAAAGTAGCAGGAAGGCACAATGGGATCGATGCAACTGAGCTTGGTGGGGTATATAAGCCTCTATGGTTCTCAGTCTAATTAAAAAAAAAAAATAACATTTCCTTGCCACAAAAGGCAAGTGGCAAAGTTCAGCTTACTTTCTGAAGGGGGAAGAAAAAAAAACAAAAAACAAAAAAGAAAGAAAAAAAAGGCATTTTGGAGCAGATTGTAGATACTGTCACAAAGCAAAAAAACCCCGCGAATTCACACAAACGGAGCTGTACTAAGCATTTGCAAGCAAACTTGTGTGTAACTCACACTTGGGTAAAAGAACGCGAGGAGTTTTCGAATATTTAAAGCACACCAGCAGATTGCAGACTAAAGCAAGTGTGAAACAGATTGCTGGGTTGTTGTTCCTGCAATTGTCCCCTTCAGCTATCATAAAGCGCTTTGTTTAATGGCTATAAAATCAAAGAACAAGCTGTCCTGATGAAGATGTCCAAGAAGACTTACGAACTAAAAGCTATTAGCTCTTTAAAGGAAGTTTAGTTTACTACAGAAAATGTGCAATTTGGCAACATGACTCCTATTGAAGCCAACAGTAGCTTCAAGAAATAAAACCCCGAGCAGCGCCGCGAAGGCAGAGATGCCTCTGGGTGTTACAACACAAGGAAGGGGAAAAGCAGTGCCGACAGCAACGTTATTGCCTTCGTTTTCTGAACCGGCCAAGGGAAGTCATTGCTTTCGGGGTTGTCCCAAAGCCAGCTGACTCTCAGCATAGCAGTGGCCAAACTAGGTAAAACCAAAGGTCCAAGCTGCAACCAAAGCAGCAAAGGCCAAAGGGAGAACATCATCAGTTCCTGGCGTAGCACAAGTCATGTTACAAAATTCCGCCCCCAAATCAAGATAAATTTGGGAAATAATTGTTCTGTGACTGGAATGTCACTCTTTTCCCCAAGGCATGCACTCTGCACGTTTAACCTGGGCGTGTATATATCCTTATGTACTTATTTGGTGTGTCAAAATTTTAATTAAAAGATTGTATTATGTGTAAGGGAGAAATTGTGGCATTTCCCTGGCAACGTTGAGCATAGAAATCAAGATACCCCAGAACCCAACTTAACCCTCATTCTTAATGATTTGCTTTCCCAGATTTAAAATACTGAACCTCAATACTCTGTCAAGCAAACATTTGGTTTCTAGATCACACAATTAATTGGACAACCTAGGAATATTTTAAATCACTTAGGTCTGAAGAGGATTTTAAAGGCAAAACATTTGACAGGCTTACAACAAAAACACATTAAAAAAGTGTTTATTGCAACACACCGGCCCTTAATATTTAAGTAGCTGCAAACTGCGAGAACTTGCCCAATTTCCATTTGCATTGATTTTTTTTTTCTTTCACTATCAGTAGAAAAACTCCATCAAAAAAAAAAAAAATCACAGAGTGGGAAGTGTTAAAACAATGCCTGAAGGTTTTGGTGCAACCAGACACTAAGAGGACCTGACAATAAACAAACTCAACAGTCTACAGTGGAAGAGAAAAAGAGCAGGGAGGTGGGGAGACCACTGAGGTTGCTCATCTCACAGCACCCAAGACTGGAGGTGCAGATCCAGCAGCGATCGGTGCAGAAATGCAGTGTTTCATGCCAGTGAGTCTTGAAATTCATAGATGTTGAGTAATGGATAATCCAGAATGAACAGTGCCTTAGTGATGGGAGAAAAAACCGCCAGAGGAACGGAGGGAAACCTTTTCATGTGGTAGCACAGGCTCTCACACAAAAGAAAAACAGCGATTCAGGTTATCAGGTTAATTGACTAATATAACCTATGCTGTGTTTTCTGACAAGAAAAGCCCGAACATTTTATTCACACTAATAAAGCAGTCACCGGTCTCTGTATAACCATCCATCTCAGCAATTGCCCCCCGCAGAGTCTCTTTTATGAGCACAGGGCTACGGTACCTTTTGGGATGGGGCTCTGATATTCTCAGCCATGAAAGGATGACGATTTTTCCAGAAGAAAGTCACATGCTTTGGATTATTTTTTTGCTCCTTATAAAGAATGCCTTTTAAAAAAGCTAACCAAAACAGCTATCTAGAACTTGTAATGCACTCGAGTTGTCACACAAGTATTTCATCCCAATTTTCAACAGAGAGAAGGAGGAAAAAAGTAGAAACTCAAGGAGGAAAAAAACATGGGTTTGCTAAGAGAACAAGGGGCACAAATGAGCTTTTGTTTTAAAGCCAAGTAGAAGAGAAGCAAGCGGGAGCCCACAGGAACAAGATCAAAGTATTTCCAGCAGACAGGACGTATTCAGGCAGCGTATCAACAGGAACATCTGGCACCATTACACCAGTCTACAGTTGAAGAAGGGGAGCCAGAAAAGAGCAATAGTCTTATTAACAGGTGTCCCCCCATCCAGGGAATTTGTAGATCTAATCTTTCAAAGTATTTCTCAAATTCAGATCCTTCTGGATCTATAGCTTGGG
>KL256389.1:4956-17124 GCA_000699545.1 Podiceps cristatus
GGATGGGAGCGCTGCGGGGAGACCTGACTCCCGCCTGCCAGTGCTTAAAGGGGGCCTGTAGGAAAGATGGGGAAAAACATTTTAGTAGAGACAGTGGTGACAGGACAAGGGGGAATGGTTTTAAACTGAAAGAGGGGACATACAGACTAGATATAAGGAAGAAATTCTGTACAATGAGGGTGGTGAAGTACGAGCACAGGTTGCGCAGAGGATTGGTAGAAGCCCCATTGCTGTATACGTTCAAGGCCAGGTTGGATGTGGCAACCTGATCTAGTTGCAGATGTCCCTGCTCATGGCAGGGGGGTTGGACTAGATGGCCTTTGGAGGTCCCTTCCAGCCCGGATTATTCTATGATTTTATGATTCTTTTTGCCTTAACAACACTTGAGTATTAGTAGTTCTGATCACTGCTGATGCTTAGACTGCATGAATGTTCCATGTAGGAACAGGAGATAAACTGCTGGGTAGGCATATTGATTATAGAGGATGACCTGTGACCTAGCTTAAAAGTGTGTGATTGAAACTTGTTTTCTGGTGTAGGGATAATGCAAAATGAATAGAAGTATATTCAAAAAAACAGTTGAGTATTCTGACCCTTCAGACAATCTTTACAGTTGGTGAAATATGGTATTACCTTTAGCTTGAAACTGTATGAGTGGCATATATGTAATGGCTGTGGAAAGCTGACACGTAAAATGAAAGAAATTCTTGCTCCCATGTTAAAAAACCACTAATTTTTCTGGGATTCAGCCTTTGTCTATCCTGAGGTTTCAGCTATAGCAGAACAAGTTCAAAGAATATTTTTTTTCCTTTGTGCAGCTTTGCTAGTGACTGAAATATCACTGTAGATTTGTAACTTGGTAGATGAACCCAGTGTTGGAGCGAGGGAGGAAGGGAAGGCTTAGCAAGAGCTGGCCGTTCTGCAATTGCAAAGTACGAGCTTCGGCTTTCTGCAGCTGTCTCAAGGGGATGCCCTGAAAAGCAGCGGGTGGCACTTTTCCCCCCTGAGGAAAAAGTGTAACAGGCTTTGTTGTGCTTTTTTGTTACTGACTGGCAAAGTTGAGACATCAGCGTGTACAGTTTTCTACAGCAATCTCTCAGCTTGTGCTTCTCTGTTCAGGGTGTTTAATACTGTCTTACAGCAATAATCGAAAGCGCTTTTTTTTTTTTTTCTTTCCTTTAAAGATTGAATACCAATGAAATGTTTAAAAGTAGAAAACTTACAAGCTGCATCATTCCTATTCTTGAGATTTGTTCAGCAGAAATGTGTCATGGTTCTACTTCTTTAAGTCTCGTGGGAGCATCGTTCTTTAGCATTTTTTTTTTTTTGGAGTTTGCTGTTTAAAAGAAACAAAGGTTATCAAAGAACTCAGGATGGAAATCTCCAAGTTTGGACCCTTTTTCCTGTGTTAATTTCTGCTTAGGCCTATGGGAGTGTATCACAAGGGAACATAAGTCAGAATCTAAAAGTAAGATCTGGTTTTACATAGTGAGTCAAGCATTTTCTCTAGTACTGAACTATTTTGCTTAAAACTTGTATCACCTTTAAGTGGGTGACTAATCTATGGAATTCTACCTGTACTGTTTCAGATTATGAGACTGCAAGTGGTGACTTGGAATGGAACTGCCTAAGCAGCCTTTCCCAAAATTAAAGCAGGCAGGAGGAGATGGGAAGACTCTGACACTTTCTTATATCTATATAGTGTCATGTTGCACTGAGTTGTTGGGGTAGATAGTTCTGTTTCATTTCAGACAGTAGGAATAACTTCAACATTTATAGTGTCTGCTTGGTCAGGCAGAAGTCTCTCCCGATCTCTTCTGTACTGAGGTTTTCTGTGTTTGGAGAAGATACCTGCTTTTTTTAGCTCAGAAGCAGATGAAGCTTTTGTTCTTCTTGAGCTCCACTGAAGGTTGTGTTTTTTTTTTTTTTTTTTTTTTTTTTTTTTGGTTTTTTTTTTGTTTTTTTTTCCTGAAGCAAAAGCAACCCCTGAAGTTGGCTCTTGATGAGAGAGTCAATTGACAACTTGACCTACTGGGTCTGTAGAGACCACACCTACTGGCCGTATATCTCTAATGGAAGCAATGAAAGTGGCTTTTCAGTGCGTCCTATGCTAAAATGAGCCATCCACAACCAGTACTATAACCAAAATGCACCAGAGTAGGAGACCTGTGAAGTTTACATTGAGTTAGCACCAAGTCCGGTCTGGTACAAAAGAATAATGTGGATCAAAACTGACTCTAATAAAAATAGCCCCAAGAAAGCTTGCAGAAGAGATTGCACAAGAATTACTTTTTCATGGAGGAAGAAACTTATCAAATGGGTAGAAGTGTCAAAGTAAATGGAACATCAACAAGCTGATAATGAAGACTGTGAAGTAAGTTAGCAATGACAAAACTTGAGGTAGCATCAAAACCAGACCGGTTCGTGGAGTATGTGACTCCACCTGCATTATATTCTGATAGTGTACCAGAACCCCACTAACACAAGAGAAGAAATAAAAATTGAGTATCCTAAAAACCCATGAATTAGAAATGTACATAACAGCTAATATGAAGTCCTCCGTGTTAAGTACCAGGGAACAGCAGACATGAAACCCATAGGTTTTTGGTTTTTTGTTTTTTTGTTTTTTTTTTTTTTTTCATATTCTCTGTCTTCCAGCAGAGTGTCATTCCCACTAAAAGCAAGAAAACCAGTCACCATAAAGCAAAACATAACAAATCCCTGACAAAGAAAGGGCAGGTAATTGCTAAGAGAGGATTGTTCCTGTGATTCCATTACCAAAACTTACTTTGGTATTCCTGGATAATACTGAATAGTGGTAGAGTGGAATCCCACAATGGGTCTGAGACTGGTCAGGGAAAACAAGTAACTGCTCCCCTTATTTTGTATTGTGAAAGGATGGCAAGTTCAGGTAACACTGCATTTGGCAATCTCGCACAGGCTGAGGTTATATCAAGAACGTGACCGAAATGAGAAGTTGCTCAGTCAGGTCTAGGTGGATTTGGTTTGAGACATTTGTCAGGTGGATTCTCAGGGCGAGTTCCTGGCAGGACTGATCATCTTGTGGCTGGTTAACTACAGAAGAGGCTCCAGATGATAGTAATAAAAAGCCCATCTTGTTCTGATTCTGGAAACCCTGGTCAATGAACTGTTGGAGGATGTTAGTAAATGGAGGCCAGTAATTGTTACAGAGATTGTACTGCAGCCCTTCTTTAGTATACTGAGAAATTATGTAAAGTTCACCCAGTAAATACACGGTAAAATAAATTTTCAGAACTGAGTTTCTTGGAAAACTTGGTTGCCCTACATCTAGAAATAGGCCAAGAATTACAGTCTACAAGGTGTTAGCATATGGACACTACTAATACATTTTTTAATGCATGTTGTGATACGAAGGGAGGAAGTTGTGAACCCCACTACATCCTCTCATAGGAGCAAGAGTTAGAACTAAAGGGATAATTCGTGTCTAGTTCAGAATGAAGGTAGGCAGTCTAAAGTCTGCCGTGCTATTCAGCCTGGTAACTGACCCATTGGTATTGAAGCTGGAGTTTGAAGACGTGAGGTTAACAATTTTTTCTTCAGCTTTGAACATGATGTGGGTGGGCCACTGACCAACAGTAACAGATGCCCTATGAGGAGTTTATTTTCAACCTTTTCAAAAAATCCTTGAAGAAGGCAAAGAGGTAGAAGGACACTTGGCATGCTTTTCATGTCTCTGCAGGACCAAGAGCTATTTAGCTTATGCTATTGGAAAGATAAATAATTCTTCCAGAAAGGACAGGCAGCTTTACACTCAGCTATATTGACCGGTAACTATCTACAATAATTTTTAATCTATCCTCTTTTTTTTTTTTTTTTTTTTTTTAAATTGTGCCTTGTTTCTGCATAATTTGAAGGTTTTCTCTTGCTACAAAATCTTCTATGTATCACCTTTCTGATTCCTACTAAGTCATGATTGATTTCATATGTGGTTAAATCTTTCCTTGAATAGCAAGAAGAGTTAGTCTTAATGTGTATCCTTTAAAGGACATCTTCTTTATATTTCTTTCCTCATTTTTCTTCCAATATTTTTTTAACCTGTTATTGACTCAGTACCCTTTATCTCTGCTCTCAAGGGACGTGGTATAGGATTCTTTTCACTGTTGGAAGGTGTAGCTACTAACACAAGAGTGTCTGCACTGCAAATGTGCAGGCTTTTGTCAGTCAGATATCCCAGAGCAAGTTTAATTTTCAACCTTGAATTTCAGTCTGTAGAGGATTTTTGTTTGTTTGTTTTTCTAAAAGCATTTTCTGCATCAGCACATTTCTCTATGTAATTGAAGGTGTTCAGGAGCTGGAATTTTAAAACTCAAGTTCTGAAATGATTTAGCCTGGAATAGAGGAGGCTCAGGAGGCATCTTGTCAATGTATATAAATACCTAGTGGGAAAAGAAGACTTGTCTAGGCTTATTTCAGTGGTATCCAGTGAAAGGGCAAGAAGAAATAGCCAGAAACTGAAAAATTGAAAACCAGGAAATTCTACTTAAACTTTTTTTTTTTTTTAACTATAATGACAATTGATCAGCAGAATGGGTTTCTTAGAAAGGGATGTGGAGTTTCCATCCTTGAAGTATCCTTGGAGATACTCAAAACCAGACTGGTCAGCTCTGGGCAACCTGCTCTAGATGACCCTGCCCTGAGCTGGGTGGGTGAACTAGACAAGAGGTGCCTTCCAACCTGAAACACTTTGTGACTCTGTGAAAATAAATTAGTGGTCAGTGTGTAGATGAGACACTATAAATATGGAGGAAGAAACCATGTGCAGAGATTTGGGTAAATAGCGGACATTGGGCCTGAACCTTCTCACTTTTGGTCTTAGTGTGGCCATCCATATTTGTGCATTAATTCAGCATAGACAAATCTTACTTGATATGCAGCTGGAAATTACTTCAGCAGAAGAGAAAGCCCTTATGTTACATCTTCCTTCCTTGGCAGTGTACTGACACTAAGAATGCAGTTAAGGCTATACACTGAATTATTGTATCTCCAAGTTTATCTCAAAGCAGATTTGCCTCTGAGCCTCCTGTCAATATAGGAACTCCTTACGACCTCTGACATGCCCAAGTGCCTCCTCCCTTCCAGAAGCCAACAGCAGACAGTGGTGACTCCATCTTTGTTGCCTATATGAATGTAGGTTTCTGTTTATAAGCATAGGTATCGAATTCAAACATCTCCTGAACCTCCCACTCACAACTGCTAAAGTGGGACACCACTTTTTCCGAAGGGATGTAGTGTTTTACCTGTGTGAATAATGCCTGACTCTAATTGGGTCACTGTTAAGAAGTTCAAGTCAAATACTTTCTTTTTGTTTTAATAGGGCAGATATGCCCAAATAAACTTTGGGAAATCCTGTGTGAATACACAGACAGACCTTGCCATGAAAAGCTCATGTTGATAAGGAAAGCAAAGAAGAAGGATGGTTAAAAAGCAGGAGAACAGTAATGTCTGTTTCTTAGAGAAATTATCCACGAGCACAAAGATAAAATTGAGATGGAGTTCAGATTCTTCGGTAGGATAATAAGATTAAGGGTTGTAACTGTGTTTACACAAAGTATTTGCACCATTAGATGACTTTATTTTTTAGTTTTGAAAGTAACAGCAAGCTGTAATTTGATGTTGTTTCTTAATATTGTGTTATTCTGATGAACATCATTTGGGACTGGATATTTTTTAAAAAATACCTACATGCTTAATGATACAACTAGATAGGTTCCCATCAGGATTTTTTGAAGTATCTGAACAGGTTAGGTACCTAAATCCTAATCATTTTAATGGCATTTTAATTTAGGTTTCTAAGGTTCATAGATGTTATGATGATTTTTTAATGTACTTCTAAAAGCAATAACCCACCTTCTGAAAATGTTCAGCAAGATTTCATTATGATACAAATCTACTAAATAAAGCATTCAGCTTTGCTCAGACTAGGCAGTACATAACTTCTGAAACGTGCTGCTTTTCACTCTTGTAAACATAGTGTTATGCTGATCGTGAACTAAATTAGCACATGGCCAGCCCAGCATTGAAGAGATGCTAAGCAAAATCAATGTGATGGCAGTTTGTTTGTACATTTGCTCTCTCTGAAGACATACCTACTGGGGTTTTCTGAAAATGTCATATGTGCACAAAGAATTATGGCTTAAATAAATCATCTATACTTCTGTTGCAAACCATTGGATCAGACTAAGGCATTACCCTGAATCTGTGGATGGCTGGAAGCAATTGGGACTGAAGTTTAAATGTCAAGTGTGATGTTGCCATTTTACCTTCTGTGTTAAAAGATGTCTAGGAAAGGGCAGAGTGGACTGAAGCACCTTACTGAGTACTGCTTGAACCAAATAATGTAAGGAAACAGTTGGGAAGAGAGAAGTCAAGTCTGTCTCCTTAAAGCAAACTCTGAGCTCAGTACAGTAAAAGTGAATTGTGCATCTTGAAGCTGTAAATGGAAATGTCTTTACAGGAAAGGATAGATTATTTATTTATATGATCTAAAAAGACTTTGAAAAATAGTAGCTAAAGGTATTAAAATAATGCAAACTGTGTGGCTCCATTGGTTAGGTAGTAATATATTTAATTGATATTGACAATAAATAACCGAGACGAGGCACCTCTGGTCTAGGCATGTCCTTATGAAAAGGCTCACATCCAAAATCCTACTGACACACGCTAGGGAGAAGATTGACTAAAAGAGACGTCTGCCAGCAAGTGTGCGTATGTGTTCAGAGATACAGGCAAGTGCCAGAGCATTTAGGTGCTGACTAGAGGGAAGGGCATGGGTGGGGACGCTGTAGTAATCAGGCAAAGGATTGTGAGGAACAAAAAGGGGTTTTTGCCCTCCCTCAGCCTTTTGGAGCTTTCCAGCCTTCTGGAGCTTCCCTGGCTCTTGCCAGTCTCCTGCACTGAGATCACACGCCCTTCTCCCAGGCTCCTTCTGGACAGACCCTTGCAGGTGGCTCTGAACTGTGCATCCTGGATTTCAGCTCAGGCGTGATAACCAGGGCAGCAGCCTCCTCTGTGAATCCCCCCAGGAGCTGGGTCCATGCTGGCAGCTTAGCTCACAAACCCTGCAGGGGGGTTTGCTTCTCCCTCTTGTGCTTTTAAGGTACTTTAAAATTTAGGTGTCTAGATATGATTACTAAAACAGATTTAAGAAATAGTTGATAGAGAATGGAGACCTGTCTTGTCTAATGGAAGAACTTTCACTAAAGCAGTCTTTGTACATCATAGCTTCACCTCTTCTGGAGTCAGTGAAGGGAGAGACCCCTCTGAAGAGCAATTCAGTCCTGCTGAGAATTAATGTAAGAGTCTCTGCCACTGCTGATTCAAAGATTGTAGGGATACTTTCAGTCCCCCTCTTTCTTCCAGTGGTTGTAGCTTTGATACTTTCTTTCCTATACAACTTTTTTAGACGTGTTCTGTGATGATTGAAATACGACAGCATGGGGAATGATGCTTTATGTATCCTTTTAGACTGGGTATCCCAGTCACTGCTGTTCGAAAGGGGACTGGACTGGATAGTCAAGGTGACTTCCCCTAGGCATTCATACAGAAATATCTGTATCCTTCAGAACATCAAGCTCTGTTGTATGCAGAAGACATAACGATTATTGTTAAAAAAGCAATAATAGTATCTGATTAGCTACCAGGAGGAATAGCTGGATGGATTTCTAAGGGTGTTTTTTTTTTTTTTTTTTTTTTTTTTTTGTTTTTTTTTTTTTTTGTTTGGTTTGGGGTTTTTTTGGCTTGTTTCAGCTTTGTGTCTCTGACTGTGTTAACATTTCTTTTTATTTCTTGGCAGTCTTCAGCAATATTTGGAGGAGTGGGAATGTGGCACCATAGCATACTGAAAGCTTTCTATGATGTTTGTGAAGGAGGTTACTGAATTTCATTAGGGAAAGTCAAAGGACATTTAACTACATTCAGTGCTTCAAAATCAATGTGCTTAGCTCTTGTCTACACAAACATCTTTAATTTCAAACCAGTTTTGAGGTAAGCAGTTTCAAAAACCCTTTAATGTTGCAGTTATTGTTTCCTATGAAGGACAGAGCAGTTGTTATGGTATATACTGTGGCTGGCAGAAGGGGAGGAGTCATCGCAGGAGGAGAGTGAGCAAACAAACGGAGTACAGTGCTGGAACTGAAGTCTAGGGAGATGTTGAAATTAGTGATGGAAGATTTAAAAGAGCCTGACAATATTTCCATGAAGCTTTTACTGCTAAATTTTAATGATTTTCTACTGCTTCATAATCACTTTTCCTTCTGTCACCTAAGAGTTAACTTCAAAGCTTGCTTCCTGTTGTTTAAATCTGATGCCGATTCCTCATTATGTGTTGCACAGAGAAAAGGTGAGACCTTTTAAATTCAGATGCTGTCCTTTATGCCATGTAAAGATTAGTCATGTTTTCATCATGACTTTCAGATGAGTACCTAATGGAAGCAGAGCCCTTTCCTGAGTGAGAAAAGTGATTTTTCTTTCAAATAAACACCCACGCAATTCAGTGTCTTCTGGCAAAAAGAAAATCAAATGTAAAGTGGAATAGGGAAGTGCTTATTTTGAGTACTGTGAAGAGAACCAAGGAGCTCATCTGCAGATGGAGTTTAAGCTTATGTTCACTACTTCAGTGTCACTTAGTTTTTACTGGGAAGCTGTTCTGAAAAGCTTCTGCTGCAGTTAATAGAATGCAAATTGTAGTCTCAGTTGCACTGGTATAAATTTGGAGTTACTCTATTGAAGCTTTTGCTAGAGTAGCAATTGTAATTCTTGGCTGCTGTGTTACTGTATATGAATGTATGAAGCCTGATAGTTATTGACTTCTGCAAGCTGAAAAAATTCTGGGAGTAAGGAAACATACTGCCTTTTCTGTCCAGAAATGCCAATGAAGACAAGGGTTTTTTTGTATATACTGGAAGAGTGGGGGACATATTAAAGCTGAAACAGAAAGAACAGAACTGAGAACCATTAAACAAACTAGGAAGAAGTGGCAAAATAGCCCATCAAATTTGCAAGTGGCAGCTCTATGGAGTCTGTTTTCAAGGAAGTGCTTCAGAAGTGCTTCATTCAATTTACAATTTTGTGTATTTCCAAATGGGATTGCTCTGGAAACTAGCAATTGGCCTACATTGATGCCTAGAGATGGCTGCTGGTTACAGTGGTACAGGGAATAAAGTAACAATTTAATATTAATGTTATTCATGTTTGTTTCTGGCTTCTAAAAACCAGAAGACCTCAATGCTTTGTGTTTACAAAAAAACCCCAAACAAACAAACAAAAAAACCAACCCAAACCTACCAAACAAAAACCCACACCAAGAAGAGAAACTTAAAGAATAATAAATCAGATACAGACAACATGAGGTTGAAATTTTCCAGTTCCCTTTGTCTTAAACGTTAACATACTCTGTCATGAGGTGCTTAAGAGGAAAGGTTAGAATGAGAACAGAATGGATTTTTGAATTTAGACCTGCTTTGAGTAGGAGGTTGGACTAGATCACTTCCAGCAGTCCCTTCCAATCTAAATCCTTCTGTACTTTTACAAAGGTAAGGAGAGTGAAAGCGATACTAAATTACTGTTCTCATGAGTGAGACCTCTCTCACGTTACGTCTCAGAGAATGTAATTTGAAAGAATGTCATTGCGTGAGATATTTTACTTCTTGGTTTATGTTGTAAGCTTCCACTGTAGGCACATTATAATTTCCTAGACGATTTATCTGAAGGCATTTCTGCCATAGGACTGTAAAGTTATGTAAACTATACAGTAGTACAAGGTGATAACAATAGTTTTATGCAAAATATGCTTTATTAATTATTATGACTGATTATTTAGATAATTGCTAATTTACTAACTGAAATTTTGTAAATTCGTAACAGAAGATGACCTGTTCAGTAAGTGCTTGGGATAAGCAGTTGTTCCTCTTTAAAGGAAGTTTTAGTCACCCCCTCAGGAAGGAAAACTAATCTACTCTGATTTAGATAGCCAGTCACGCAAGGGGCACAGAGGCAACAACACAATCCAAAATGTACTTTCTGAAAAGAGCCCCACATACTGAAATCATTTGGAATCAGCTTTTAGATGTTTCATAAGCAAAACCAAGGTTTAAATTCACCAAATAAATGCTTCACAATGAATAATGCACCCAGCTGTAGCTGTAAATGCCATTTGCTCAACTGCTTAACTATTCATCCTTTTGACCAAGGTTTATGGTGGCGTGAAATGAAGCTTAACTTTGCAAATATGGAATGTATAGTAAAATTATCCCCGTTTGTGAAATTAGAAGGAATAAGCTTCTGATGGGTGTTTATGTACTATGCTAACAGATTATAAAAGATTAAAAGGAAATTTTAATGAAGTGAAAAGCAGCCTTTGCAGCTTCTAACCCTCATGATTAGAGAACCAGAAGCTAGGGGATTTAGGAGGGTTTAGCAAGATGATGTTGATGAGGTAGGGAGATTACGACCTGTGATTGGAACCAGTTGCTTGTCTTAACTCGTGTTTCCTTGGATAATGCATTTTAGGCTCCAGTTCTTTCAAGAACAATGAGGGTGAGATGGGCAGAAGAAATGTAGTCTTGTAGTAGTTTGAGGCCTATTTTTTTTAATCAAATAACAAAACACCTAAGTCAAACACAGAATCAAAATGTATAAAAAAAAACCCAACAGAGAATAATACAGCATTTACATACATGTAAAGGGGATGTTGCAAGTCATACGCTGATGCAATTGCTTTCCATACTTCTTGCAACAAAAATCACAGAAAAGGAGCTAATACAGTGCTTGGGATTATAACCTGAACTCTTCATTGTATTTTACGTATGTTGTTGTGATAGAGAAGAAAGTTGGTCTTTAATACAGGTGTAAGTTGTATAAATTATTCAAAAGGAAATGTTTGGTTTACACTACAGATTATGTAGAACATGTATTACAGAATACTGAAAGCATTTGAAGAATGAGCAGCATTCATAATTACTAATGAAGGAAAGTCAAAAATGTTTAAAGTGTTACTGTGATGATGCAATTTTTATAAACCTGCTGAAGGACCACAAAGGATGAGTACAGAGCAGAATTATTTCACTCCCCTTTGTTGTATGGATTATGCCACTCATCATCCACATGAAGTAAACTCAAGTTCTGGGCAAATGTCAGTTTTGCAAACGGGCTTGTTTTCTGTCCTTGTAAAATGCATGAGACAGCAATGCCCCCAAAATAACTGGTCTTCCTCTAGCATGATTGGAGCTTCATGTTTTGCTGCAGTCTCACGTTATCCTGGGCTAAGAGCTCTGTGGAGAATTTTTTTACATGATACATCATGTTTTCTGTTTTAAATCTCCATACTTTTCTCAGGACAGGATGGATGAAATTGTTTTTATGATATCATGAGCTCACAGTATCATACAACTTCAGATTAAGTACTTGCATTTTCTTTTTTGAATGATTCCAGCTGTTGTTTTATGAACTTTCTCAGTTCATACTCTGCCTCGGTGCAATCTATTCTTCAAATAGATAGACAAAAAACATCTATCAAACAGAGTTTAGAGAAACCCTTTTTACATTTGAAACAGTCATTACAAGTACTTTTAAAAAGCAAATCATTAGAATTGGCGCAGAGGAATTAGTTTGCTCTGGCATGTAGAATGATCAGTACAAATTGGTTTGGAGATCTTTATAAGCTTTTTTAGACCCTCAAAATAGTTAGGTACTTATGGCTTTAGGCATCTATAGATATCCAAGTCATTAGGTTTATGTCACTAGAATTCTTCATTCTCAGCGCTATTGACAATAATATTATATCATTTGACCATCTGCCATTCAAGTACTACAAAGCTATCTAAGGACTGATGCTGTCCCTGCACGCTGCTTAGAATCGTATCTAAAACCAAAGTCTCAGAGGCCACCCTCAGTTGTTCTCGGATGAGGCATTCCCTGCTCTGTTATGCATGTGAAGGCAATCCTGGAGAGATGCAATAAAGCAGAAGTGGTCTTCAGAAAAGTGGTCAAAACATGAACTAGAATTTGCGTAACTTCACTCATAGCTAAGGAATTGTCCTATAATGTGTCCCATATCCTATAATGTATCCCATATCCTATAATGTATGTCCTATAATATATCCCAGACTGGGAGAAGAGCTCCTTGAGAGT